>JXSR01S005159.1:34875-46774 GCA_000969725.1 Ophiothrix spiculata
TGTTGCGCGTATTGACGTTTGCTGAAGTCCAGTTTAATCTAGACATGCTAGATGCATCTGGATGTGCGAAGTACAGATTGATTTGCCCGTGTGTAGAGCCCTAGTAAATCACTCCAGTCCCTGAAATCGCATCATAGGGCCATATTTTGATCTCGTTTGAGATTATTTTCGGCTCTTTGATGATTTTTAAAACATCAAATAAAAGTTTAGAGCGTACATGTCCATTTTGATGCATCAGTAATTAATTTAACTTTTTCGCGGCGAAATTAGTCCCGTCAAATGCGGAAGAGCCCGAATTGCTTAAAGGGCCGTAAAAACGGGTCAAAAACAGTGAGGGTGCTCTTTGATGGCCCGTAGCTCAAAATCTTATTTCATAAACCGCCCAATATTGAAACATCTGTTAAAATTTCATCCATTCTGAATCCATTTAGGTGTATAGTAAACATTGCCGATTGGCTTGAAATCGGCCGTTTACATGTATTCCCTATGGGAGCTGAATTACTGATGTGCCCCTTAAAAGTACCTTCATAATTTGGAACAAGCTGAAAAACTTTTTCCGAAGTCATAGCAACATGAGCAACTCAAACAACCATTTATAAAGTGAAAAAGAAAGATGACATGTCCTTCTTGCAGGCGGAATTAGATGTAAATTTTGAATAAAAGCCAAATTAATTTTATCATGTTTAAGCCTTTGGAAGACAGGATTTTTCAGCACCAAGTTCCAGACAAAGACCTAAGGATATTACTGCCAAGAGAGGCAAGATAATGCAATGTTTTGACAGATGCCATGGTAATGTCGCCAGCAGAAAAAAAAATAAAAATCTAATTCGAAACTGAGCCAAATTGCATCAAGTTCCAGACAGACATGGCCAATAATAAAATATCTGTAACTGCTTAATTCCTGATTTCATGTCAATTTAAAGGTAGTAACACCATTTTCTTTGAAAACATTTAGACCTCGTTAATTTCAATTCCTCTCTCTATATAATACTATCTGTGTATCAGATACTGAGCGGATCAAGGAATTTTGCGGTGTGCCATTTTGAAAATATTTTTTACAAGAAACCCACCAATTTTAGGCTGACCAGGCTGCCATTAATTCCCAATGAGTAAAACCTTAAAAAACGCTTCAGCAGGTCGACGCACACTTAACGCTTAGCAAAATAAGGATCCCCAAACCCGCCCTATTGCATGCAGGACTTACGGTATTTGTGTGCATTTTTGCTGCGTTCCACCAAAGTTATTAATTTTAATCCTGCATTAAACAGCATTAAACATTTAATATTCACAAAAAAAAGTAATGGAAAATGGCTTTTGAGGGTACAAAGAGTTCCATTTCTCTCTAAATTATGTTGCAAACATGTTTTATATCCAAAATTAAGGTCCAAAATAGATGGAAAATCGTTTCGATATAGTTACGACAAAAATAATTATTTTTCCTAAAGCATACTCTTAACATGTTGCAAATCCAAAAAAGTTCTCATACATGAAGTCCTTAACCTACCTATAGCTGAGAACTTTGTATTTTAACTATTATTTACGCTATTTTGAATTTGAATGACTTATTTCAGCTATAAACGTGCGTTTGTGAACCTCCAAAAGCCATTATTGTTTTAAAAATGTACAATGTTGTTTTAATGTAGTCATAACCAATTTTTGTGTGAAAAAGTGTATCTTGTCGGTATTTTCGCATTTGAAGTACCGTATACTATAACACCCATTTTGCATTTTGAAATATGCTACACTGTTAGAAAAAAAAAGAACAACGTTGTATCAATAGATCATCGTTCAACCTTGTTTAAAAATTAAACAACTTGTTCAGAAAATAAACAACTTGTTTAAAGATTTAAACATCAGTTGTTGATTTTTCAAACAATATTGTGTACAATATTTTTTAAACAAGGTTGAAAGATGATCTATTGATACAGTGGTTGTTTAAGGTGTTTGGTCCATGAGAGATCCGCCCGAAGAATTTTAGTAAAAATCGACATGAATGATATTTTATCGATGTAGAACCGATTTTTGAAATAAAAACCGGACTCGTTTTTGCACGAGAGTCGGTTTAAAAACAGCATTTTTGGAGGTTTTGGGGGATAAATTAGTACAGAGGTCTATGGGAAATGTGGCAAAAGTAAAATTATTTAGTGTTGATTCAAAAAATCTTCCAGAGCATTTTTGTTAATTTTTTCACAAAAGTTGCGCACAAGTATGTTCTTTCAAATAAAAAAATAAAAATTGGGGGTCACCGACTTAGTTTTCAAGAAAAATATTAAAATATGGCAATTTTTAGCTTCAAAACACTACTCAGAGTATATGCGCATGCGTATTGCGGCACTTACCTACTCGGAAACTAGCGCGTACTGGTACGCGTGGACGGCGCGTGGACCAAACACCTTAAACAATTTTACTTTTTAAAAACAACATTTTTAGAATTTAAACAACATTGTTTAAGACAACACGCTTTAATAACAAACTGAACAATGTTGTTTAAAACTTTAAACAACAAATTTAAACAACTTTTAACATTTTTAAACAGTGTTTTAACAGTGTATCAACCATTTTACATTACAAAATTTGAAATTGTGATATACTGTAATATACTTAATGCTTCTCCAGCCTTTTTTGCGAAAAATGCGTATATATATTTTTGCATCCATTTTGGACCCCATTATGGGCACCATTTGGGATTTAAAACTGGTGATCAAAACTAGGCCTATGGGTTATTTAAGTGTCTTAATCCAGTTTCCACTGATTATTTTGAATCTGCCTATCTATTTTTAATGTTGATTTGTTTTGACGGGAAAATAAAACCGTGGTTTACGTGGTTTAGCTAAACTCCTTTTTGGAATACGGGCTTGTGTTTAATTGATGTTTAATGCTAATCTCTTGTGTTTTAATGCCAATCTAATTTTTGGAAAAAAACTATTTTGGCGGCTATTTTGGACCTTGATCGAGCGTCATTTTGGATTTCAAACATGTTAACATACTTTTGCCCAAAATTTTCAAGGTTGTTTAATGTTGTCCAAAATTGACAAGGTTGTTCACCCCTTTAAAGGTACCTAAAGTTGTCAAGGTTATTTAATGTTTTCTATTTGTCAAGGTTGTTTAAGTTGCCCAAAAGTGGTAAGGTTGTTTAAAGTTGTCCAAAATTGGCAGCAGAGTTTAAAGTTGTCAAAGTTTATAATGTTGGTAAGGTACTTTTAAGTTGACCCAAGTTGGCAAGGCTGTTTAAAGTTGCCAACATTTTGGGCAACTTAAAAAATGTAAGAACTATGAGTAACTTCAAACCATACTGTCAATTTTGAAAAAAAAAACCTTGCCACTTTGGCATTTTGAAATATGCTATCAACCATTTTGCATTACAAAATTTGATATTGTAATATCCCTAGAACTAGTATTTATATTGTAATACTTAATGCTTATCTAACTTTTTATTTGCGAGCCATTTCCCCATTATGGGCACCATTGGGATTTAAAACTGGTGATCAAAACTAGGCCTATGGGTTATCTAAGTGCCTTTTGTAATCTTAAGCCAGTTTCCACTGATTATTTTGAATAGGTCTAACGCTTTTAAATGTTGAAGTTTGCCTACATTATATGTGACCTTCAAGCCCGTATGAGCAGTAAATGCCAGAAACTTCATTTTACGCTAGAGATGAAAATACATGTCAAGGTCATAATTTGCCGAAATTGATTTTTTGACAGATTCACAATCTTAATGCTACAAAACACCAGCAAAGTTTCATTTCAATAAAATGATAGGAAATGTGAAACAAATTGGCATATTCTTAAGACAATCAACAGAAAATATAGGGCTTATAGACTGGAGGCAAAAATGGAAATACCAGAACCTGGCAGTAGTATTTAGTAATGGATGACAACTACCCTTAAAATGTTCCTTAGGATATTAGCTTTAATTCCAGGGGTGATGTCAAAATTTGAATTGACCCGAACATGGCCATATTCAAGGTCAAAGGTCAAAGGTTAAAATCACACAAAACTTTGCAAATTTCATACAAAACAGGATGTTTTCACTTACATTTTCTTTTAGTTCACAAAGTTATCATCCAGAAATGGCTTTTGGGTCATTAAGAAATGGCTCTTGGAGCTATACCATACAAAATAAGATCAAAATAAGGTCATATAATCATGTTTCAAATTCAAAATGGCCGCCAAATAGCTTGCTAAACATCATATTTTCATGAAAATTGAGAAAAAGAAGTTTTTGAAATGCCTAATATCATGAGTAATAAATAGAAAGAAACAACTAGTGTTACTACAAGATCAAATAATGTAATTTACATATTTCAAGGTCAAATTTAACCCACAATAGGCCCAAAATGGCCGCCAAAACACATTGTTGTCGCTCAAAATGAATTAAAAGCCAACAAAACAACACTTAAAGCATACAAAAAATTAAATAACCAATAGCAAACGACATTAAGAATTAGAACAGATACAAATTTCTTTAAAAGGTGTTCTTAATATTTTTCAAATCCAATATTATGGTGAGCATAATTAAGTTCAAAATGGCCATCAAAAATACATGTATGATGTTCAAAAATAGATTAGAGTGGCATTAAAATTGTATTAAAACATTAAATATTTCAAATAATCAATTGGGAAAAGTATTTGAGGATAAGAACAGTTCCTGATTTCTCTAAAGGGTGATTTAAACATCTTTTAAATCCAATATGGTCCCCATAATGAGGTTCAAAAAGGCCACGATATCAAGCCAAAAGTGTATTTCAGCGCCTATTTGGACTTTACAATGGGTATGATATTGTATTTAAAATATATATATTTCAGGGAGAAATTGGTCTGCAGGTGCCCTCTAAGCCATTTTGCAACTATTTTTGTGACTATTTCATGTTTTAAATGCCTTTTTAATGCCACTTTCACTTATTTTTGAGTGAACAAAATGGATTTGGTGGGTATGTGGGACCGAATTTTGAATTTGAACATGTTACTGACACACTTTACAGAGGAGTGTATCTGTTTTAACATTCAAAGTTATTTTGCATTGATTATTATAAATAAACACGTGTCTTTTAATACTGTTTTAATGCCACTCTTATTTATTTTTGACCGTAGAAAGGGCTTTTGGCAGCCATTTTGAAACTCATTATGGTCACCACATTGGATTTGTAAAACTCGTTATGGTCACCATATTGGATTTTCAAGATGATATGAACATCTTTTAGAGAAATTAGAACATGTTCTAATCCTCAAAATCTTGATTATTTTGAATATTGTATGTTTTTGATATTGTTTTTGATGCATTTCTAATTTATTTGTGAGCACCAAAATGGGTTTTGGCACCAGTCTATAGATAGAGAAACTTTGATTTTTTTCTTATAAAGACATTTACTATTTTTTCATGTTTTTGGTGTTGTTTTAATGGCTTTAATCTATTTTAAGTGACGAGAGTCTTGGTGGCCATTTTGGACCTCATTGTATGATGTCTGGCCAATGTGCTTCCATGGCTTGATGGAGCCAGTTGTTGGGTATTGGTTTCATATTTGCTACTGTATGGCCATAGACAGTACTGCCAGCGATGTGCCAGTGTAGAGTGTACTAACAGAGTCTAGAGATTGTGGCTGCTCTCACCTCTGTTAACTGCTGTCAACAATGCTCTCTACCCATTGTTGTTTGGACAAGGGCAAACAAACCATGTGAAAGCACCGTCCTTTGGAGGGGACGTTAAACCGTCCCATATATATGGGAGAGTCACACCCATATATGCTGGTCACAGCAAGGTTCTTGAAGAGTAGGGTATTATACCCATAGCTGTCCCTTTTTCATCCCGGTGCTGTCTAGATACTCACAATATAACTATACGGACATAAAGTGCGCCTTTGATCAGCCATTATGGAGGATGTGATCAGATTGTGATATCTGTATAGACAGCCGTGCCCTGATCTACATGAAATGGCACTTTAAATAATCCTGATATGAATGTATGTTTGTATGTATGTATGAGCCATTTTGGATTTTCAAACATGTAAAGAATAACCTTTAAAGAAATGTTGATCTGTTCTAATCCGTAATGTCATTTTCTATTGGTTATTTTGATTTTTGATTTCATGTTTTCAGTGTTGTTTAAATGGTTTTAATCCATTTTGAGCGACAAAAGTGTGTTTTCGCAGCCATTTTTGGCTATATTGTGGGTGTTATTTCATGTAAATGACATTAATTGTGTACAATTGATTTTGTAGTAAAACTAGTGTTTCTTATTAATTATTATATGATATTAGGCTTTACAAAGACTTGTTTTTCTTGATTTTCATGAAAATATAGGCCTACTGTTCCGGGCAGCCTATTTCAAGGCCATTTTGGTTGTCATTTTGAATTTGAAATATGTTAATGACCTTATTTTGATCTTATTTGGTATGGTATAGCCCCAGGAGCTATTTCTGAATGAACGAGGAACTTTGGTAATTAAAAAAAATTAAAGTGAAAAAATCCTGTTTTGTATGTAATTTGCAGTGTTTTGTGTGATTTTTACTTTTAAACCTTTGACCTTGAAAATATCATGTTTGGGTCAATTCAAATTTTGACATCATCCTTAGAATTAATCTTCTTAAATTGATATTAAAATACCAGTAAGGATGGTATTCTATAAAGTGGGTAGGCATATATAGAGATGGTCAAAGTCTAATCTAAAGTGAGGTAGTCACCTTATATGAAATTGTGATCTGGTGATATTTCGATAATTGCACATGGTGAAATGTTTGTATGTTTTTTGTTTATAGATATGGTTCAATAATTCCATTCACAGGAAGCATACTGATATATTTACTTTAATAAAACATTACCCAAGAGGGCATTCATACCCATACATCATCCACAATATGAAACTATATTTCAAAAAGAATTTACTGTATGTCTTCTTATAGATGTGTTTCAAATGCGATAAAAAGCTTATAATAATCACACAAAGTCTTTTATTTTTATTATATTTTGAGGACTGAAAACCGTTATTAAATACCTAATTTGCATTTTAAGATCATTTGAGGGGTCTCATATTAAAATATATAAAAAAGTAGAAAAAAATCAATTTTTTGACCTTTTTTGACCTTTGACCTTGAAAATTTGCATGTTCGGGAACTTTTAATTTTTGACATCACCCCCAAAATGAAAGCTTATATTATAAGGATCACTTTGAGCATAGTTGTCATATTTTACTAAACACTACTGGGTAAGTCAATTTCTAGATCCAAATATTCCACTCACCACTTGTCTATTACTAATCTTTGAACGCGATTATCTCAGTTATACATTTTACTCCCTGAAAACCTTTGATGGACCATAACTTGACTTCTGGAAATCGTGTGAAGTTCATTAAGGTGTCATTTTAATCCTTAAAACATGGTCTTTGCAAATTATTAAAAAGGTGAAAATGACAAGAGCTGACATTTACTGCTGGATTGGGCTGGACGGTCACATATAAACTTTGACACATTGTCAAAGTTTATATAATGTTGGCAAGGTTGTTTTAAGTTGCCCCAAGTTGGCAAGGCCTTTTAAAGTTGCCTACATTTTGGGCAACTTAAAAAAACCTAAGAACTATGAGTAACTTCAAACCATACCGTCAATTTTGGGCATCTCAAAAAAAAAAACCTTGCCACTTTTAGGCAACTAGTTTGGGCATCTTTAAACAACCTTGACAACTTTGAACACAATTAAAGGTAACTTTAAACAACCTTTCCAACTTTGCACAACTGTAATAACCTTGCGAACTTTGATGAGCAGCTTTAAACAGCTTTGCCCACATGGGAGTAACTTTAAGCAACCCTGACAAATTTGGGGAAAGTTAAATAACCTTGCCAATTTCGGACAACGTTTAACAACCTTGCCAACTTTGGGCATCTTTAAACAAGTTTACCAACTTTGGACGACTTTAAACAACTTAGCCAATTTTGAGCAACTTTAAACAACCCTGACAGTTTGGAAAACGTTGAATAACCTTGACAACTTTGGGCATATTTAAAGAACCTTGCCAATTTTGGGCAACTTTAAACAACCTTTCCAACTTTGGGCAACTGTAATAGCCTTGCGAACTTTAGTGAACAGCTTTAAACAGTTTTGCCAACGTGGGCAATTTTAAGCAATCTTGCTAACTTTGATGGGCATCACCTTGCGAGCTTAGGCCAACTGAAAACAAACTTGGCAACTTGGGGCAACTTTCAACAACCTTGTTAACTTTTGTGAGCAACTTTAAACAGCTTTACAAACTTACGGCAACTTTGCAACTTTAAACAACCTTGCTAACTTTGGAAAACTTTAAAATACCTTGAAAATTTAAACAACCTTGCCAATTTTGGGCAACTTTAACAAATCTAACGCGCTTAAAATCTTTGCCAATTTTGGCGCGCTTAACATCTTTGCCAACTTTATGTAACAATCTGCCAAATTTGGGCAACTTTAATCAACCTTGTTAACTTTGGTGGGCAACTTTAAACAATTTTGCCAATTTACAGCTACTGTAAACAACATTGCCAACTTTGGACAACTTTGAAACAACCTTTCCAACTTCGCATTTTTTAACTGGATAACTTTCAACAAACTTGCCGATTTTGGGCAACTTTAAACAACCTTGGCAAATTTGGGCAACTTTAAACAACCTTGCCAACTTTTGACTTCTTTAAACACCCTTGCCAATTTTGGGCAACTTTAAACACCCTTGCCAACTTTGGACAAGTTTGAAACAACCTTGAAAATTTTGTGCAACTTTAAACAATCTGCCAAATGTGAGCAACTTTGAAACAACCTTGCCAACTTTGCAGATTTTATTTGGATAACTTTAAACAAACTTGCCAATTTTGGGCCACATTAAACAACCTTGCCAATTTTCGGCAACTTTAAACAACCTTGCCAATTGTGTGCAACTTTAAACAACCTTGCCATATTTTAAAAACAACTTTGACAATTTCGAACAACTTTAATTACCTTTGCTAACGTTCGGCGACTTTAAACAACTTGCCAAGTTTGACAACTTTAAACAACCTTGACAATTTTGGGTAACTTTAATAAATCTGCCAAAATGTAGTCACATTTAGGCACATTTAATCAACTTTGCAGACTTTGGGCAACTTTTAACAATATGCCAAATTTGGGCAACTTTAATAAATCTAAATCAGCCTTGCTAACTCAAGTTTGGTGGGCAACTTTAAACAATTTTGCCAAATCACGGCTAGTTTAAACAACCTTGCCAACTTTGGAAAACTTTAAACAATCTTGGCCGTTTTGGACAACTTTAAGCAACCTTGCCAACTTTGGGCAACTTTAAACAACATAGCCAACTTTGAGCATATTTAAACGACTAACCAATATTGCCAACTTTGTGCAACTTAAAATAACCTTGCCAACTTTGGGCAACTTTAAACAACTTTGCCGACTTCACAACTTTAAACAACTTTGACATTTCGTCAACTTTAAACAACTTTGACAGTTTTGGGCAACTTTAAACAACATTGCCAACTTTGGACCACGTTAAACAACTTTGAAAATTTCGGGCCACTTTGCCAACTTTGGGAACTTTCAACAACCTTGTCAAGTTTAAGCAGCTCTTAAAAACCTTGCCAATTTTGGCACCTATTGGAATATTTAAACAACCTTACAAGTTTCGGGCAACTTTAGACAACCTTGACAAACTGAAGCACCTTTAAACAACTTTGCCTATCTTTGGGCATAGCAACTCTTAACAACATTGCCAATTTTAGATATCTTTAAATAACCTTGATAACATTGAAGTTTGGACATCTTTAAACAACATTGCTATTTTTGTACACCTTTAAAAAACATTGCCAAGTTTGGGTATCCTTAAACAATCTTATCAATTTTGGGCAAATTTATACAACCTTGACAACTTTTGGCACCTTTAAACAACCTTGATAATCATGGTCACCTTAAAACAACTGTAATCTGTAATCTTTATTTCCATTCAAAAATGTTACAACACATAAAAATAACAGCAAAATAAAAACACAAATGGAGGAGTAGACCGGAAAGCCAATAAGGCCAGAAAATAGCCTACCCCTTACAACAAAACAACCTACAAATCCGAACGCACAAACAAGACAGGCACAAGGATACCAATGAACTCGAAAGAAAGAAAAAAGGTCAGAAGTAACTTAATCATGACTGTAGATTAGAATAAAAGATTCTTTAAATTTATTGCGAAATCGTTTGATTGATATGGATTCTTTAATATTGTTTGAAAGCGAGTTCCAAAGAATGGGACCAGTTGTGCGGATAGCACGATCTGAAAAAGATTTCTTATTTTTTGTGATATTCAAATTGTTGACATGTCTTGTTTGATGGTCATGGATCTGACTACGTTTGGAGAAGAATTTTTTGAAGGAAACTGGTAAATCGTTAAGAACGAATCTGAACATAAATACACCAAGTTCCATTTTATAAATATCATTTACAGTGATTAGGTTACAGTCGTGAAATATTGGCGGCGTGTGAGCCCTAAAATGACTATTTGAAATTGTTCTAATGGCCCATTTCTGCAACTTTATCAATTTGTCAAAATGTGTTTTATGTGCACTTCCCCAAATAAGAATTCCGTAGCTAAGATATGGCAATACAAGAGCACAATATAATGATCGGAGTATTCTTAATGGTAATGAGTGCTTCAGTTTGCTGATGACACCAATATTGTTATAAAATTGGATAGATTGAGACCATATTTATTGGTCAAGCTATGAGTTGTAAAAATATTGTCTCGCCCAATATTTTAAAACTCATAAGGAGACAAATAAATATGGGACGAAAATCATCAAATTTTATCATTATTATGCTCAGGATCCAAGTTTTTCCACACTTGGATCCTTCAAAGCATAATAATCCTTGAAATTGTCTTGGATATACATTCAATATGTTTTTTTCCACGTAAGGCATTCGTCTATTATTTCTCCAAGAAATTTTGTAGATTTTTACATGTTCAAGCGTAGTCTCATTTAAAATTATTTGTAAGTTTGCACGTGTTTCAACTTTTTTCATATGTGGAGTGCCCAGAATCATATAATTTGTTTTGCTTGCATTAACTGATAGTTTGTAGGCTTTGAACCAGTTGCTCACTTTATTCAGTTCATTATTTATTAATACAGTTTAATTTTCAATATTTCTATGCGAGTAAAGAATGGTAGTATCATCAGCAAAGAGAATGATATCATTTACATATAGAATAAAGAGAAGTGGTCCCAGTATAGATCCTTGAGGAACACCACATAAAATACTTTGACATTCTGAATCATGATTATCATACGAAACATATTGCTTACGATTTTGCAAATAGCTTTTAAACCATTCTAGCACAATGCCACGGAACCCATAATGATTTAGTTTATGAAGAATTATTTCATGGTTAATAGTATCAAAGGCTTTTGACAAGTCTAGAAAAATTCCAATTGTGCTCTCATTATTTTCAACAGCATTGTTAATTGTGTCAACAAGCTGAGCTATTATAGCCATGTATGTAGAATGTTTCGGTCGAAAACCAAATTGTTTGTCATTAAGGATTCCGTGGCTATCAATAAAATCGACACATCTGTTGAATACAATCCTTTCGAGGATTTTCGAAAAACATGGTAAAAGAAAAACAGGACGATAATTGGAAAATATATCTTCATCAGCTTTCTTGTAAATTGGAACAACTTTTGCAATTTTTAATTTGTCTGGAACGATACCAGTTGACAATGATAAATTATGTTTGTAAACGGGGTCACAATTTCGTTGCTTAAGTTACGGTTTTAATAATATAGTTTCCAATTGTATCATGTCCAGCACTCTTGTTGTTTGAATTGAATTTGTTAATAATCTTTATAATGTCCGTTTCAACGATTGGTTTCATATACATACATTTAGGATTTATATCTTGAAGATAGTC
>JXSR01S005160.1:5934-17791 GCA_000969725.1 Ophiothrix spiculata
TTTTTTCAAACTGGATGTCTTTTTTTCAAACTGGATGTCTTTTTTTCAAACTGGATATCTTTTTTTTAACTGAACGTGTTTTTTCAAGCTGGACGTTAGTTTTCTAAAACTGGACGTCCTTTTTTAAAACTGGATGACTTTTTTTCAAACTGGATATCTTTTTTTCAAACTGAACGTGTTTTTTCAAACTGGATGACTTTTTTTCAAACTGGATATCTTTTTTTCAAACTGAACGTGTTTTTTCAAACTGGACGTTAGTTTTCTAAAACTGGACGTCCCTTTTTTAAACTGGACGTCTTTTTTAAAAACTGGACGCTTTTTGACGCCTGTGGCGTGCCATAATTGTGCATTGACCTCGTTCATACGAACAAATTCGATTTGTCATCACAAATTCCATTACATGAGCCGAACACTCTTTCAAGACACTTAAGGCTCTCGCTCATAGCTCCTCATGCTACTTATATGCTACTTGCGGTTACATAGTGTGGACACAGGTAGAAATATACAAATCAATAAAGATTAAAATGAGCAAAATGTATCAAATTGCGATTTTGTTTTCATGTAACTTATTCACTTTCAGTACAAATAAAACTAATCCAATCAAACAAAACGAATAAATTTGTTTAAATTCGACAAACTACATTTATGCAGATCTTTAATTGTAAATGGCACGGGACGTAAAGGGTTAATAATGATACCACGGTAGATGGATTTTGAGCCAACTTTCCGGTTTTAAATTAGGTTAGCAGTGATCAAATAACGTTAGGGAATGTGAATTTGAGCACTTTTGAATCAAGTTCTTATTTACGTAGAATACCATGGCATGACGAATATAATTTGTAATGTTTGAATTATTACCAGATTTGTCTGTAGAATGAAAAACTATTGGAATTTTTATAACATATCTCAATTTAACATTTCCCTCTGATCATGATTTTTGAGGACATTTATAATGATCTAGTTTAGATTAAACTGCATTATTTCGTGTGACAGTTCCTATAGATCAAAATAGTCTATATCCAATTTAAAGCAGTCATCTACATAATCTGACCATTTTGTCTATTTAACAATATAATGTATCTTAATACATGTGGTGAAATTTGACACCGAAGTTATATGGTTTCATTGACCATAGATCGCATTGACCGATGCGTCTCAAAATTGCACAATAAAATGCATGGAATATTCTCTGCGAAAGAATGCAATACTCTCGGGATTGATTGATGACAATAATGACCTATCTTTGAGGTATAATATTTGACACACTTAAATCAATAAATTTCAGCAGATACGACATGATCTGAACTACGGTGTACCATGAGTGCCAATACAATCTTACTTTAATAAATACAAACTTACTTTAATTTATGCCAACTTACTTTAATAAATACAAACTTACTTTAATTTATGCAAACTTACTGTTTGCATAAATTAAAGTAAGTTTGCATTTATTAAAGAAAGTTTGCATTTATTAAAGTAAGATTGTATTGGCACTCATGGTACACCGTACTGAACGATGTTATTTGACTGATACGAAGTAACTGTTTCAAATTTTCGACTTTTGTTCTAGCATTAACGCTACTTAACACTTACGAGCCACCCACAAATGTATTTTGACCACAAAAATGGTGAACTGTATGAAACTGAAATCTTACTATGACATTCTAATAGTAATTGTTTTCCAATTTTACCTGGTTTTCCTCTTACAATCGTAAGCTAAGATCAAAATAGCTGCCCCACCTAGGCGGGCTCTGCAGTTAATGAGTGTGGATTTGTGTCAACAGTGGTCCTCCTTTCGATAGGCTTTTGGGTATTTCCAAATTGCCCCCCCCCCCCCCATTTCAGCTGTCATCTTGTTTTCAATTTTTGTCCGGAATAGCATTCCATACTCTTAATATTATTCTTTACCAATTGGCAATCCATAAATTTATTAGTCTATAGGCCATCCTCACTTCATTAATTTTATCAATTTTATCTCCTTGATATCTTTTGTTGTGTGAATGTGTGACCCATTTTATTCTTTTATATGTACATAGCTATACAGTATACAGTATCAGTCAATTGCTTTCTTACTGTTGTTGTATTAGGTTTCTTGTGTTTTTATCTTCCTTGTTAAAGAACAGTTTTATCTGTCCGAAACGTCGGTCTTTATGTTTTTTAGTATTGTATATACCCCTTTGGATGTTGGTAAGTCAATAAATTGTTTCCCTGACAACCTTTGACGGACCATAACTTGACTTCTGGAAATCGTGTGAAGTTCATTAAGGTGTCATTTTAATCCTTAAAGCATGGTCTTTGCAAATAATTAAAATGTGAAAATGACAAGAGCTAGCATTCACTGCTGTTTTGGGCTTGACGGTCACAAATAGCTAGCTCGTGTTTTACACTTCCGATAGGAAATGTTCTGATTTGAATTCAAGCACGTATTGCATCAGATATCGTTGCATCTGCATAAGGATGATCACATTTAGAAAACAACTGAATCAACTAAAAATTGTCTTCAATGAGGTATACAATTCAGAATAACATTTACGAACAAAAATACGTAATTTTGATCAAACTTTGTAGATTTAATTTTAATGACTTGTTTAATATTGGTTCCAATGATAAGACTCTTTTAAGTGTCATTTAGAAGATGCAGAAATATCCGCTTAGGGAAAGTGTATTCATCTGTTAACACAACCATCAATGAGTCATTTTGAAAGTGTTTCTAAAATAGTAAGAGGTGAAATTTTATCTGAAGTAATCGTTTAATGTGTCTCAATTAGCGGTTGTCTACTCTCACTTTTACAATTCATTCTTACAGGCATACGTATTTATATGCAAATTTGAATTGACGTCTCACCAATCACAAACCAGATATAAACGCAGTAGATAAATCCAAATTAACGCAAACAGTTGGGGGAATGAAAATATTAAATTGTATAATTTGGTTTACTTTTAAATAGATTATTTGTCCATACTTACCGTGTTCCCTTGATTCATTTCAGAATGATGGTAATGTCAATCTTAAGATTAGTATTGATATAATGGACTTATATAATGACACAAGAAGAAGAAGAAGAAGAAGAAGAAGATGAAGAAGATGGAGGAGAAGAAGAAGAAGAAGAAGAAGAAGGAGGGGGAGAAGAAGAAGAAGAAGAAGAAGAAGAAGAAGAAGAAGAAGAAGGAGGAGGAGGGGGAGAAGAAGAAGAAAAAGAAGAAGAAGAAGAAGAAGGAGGAGGAGGAGGAGGAGGAGAAGAAGAAGGAGAAGAAGAAGAAGAAGAAGAAGAGAAGAGGAAGAGGAGGAGCTAGTTGATTCTACTGAATGTCCACTGTTTGTATAAACTATTAATAAACAATCTAAATCTTAACCTCATCTAATCAATGGGCAGCATAATTTATGGTACATGTCAGAATTTTTCTTTACGCAAATGTTATCCATCTCACCTGAAAAGTTTGTAAAACTATGATTGACGGACCGTACTTCGATCTTGACACACTTATTAATCATGAAATGCCTCAATTTCAATGGTTTTAAAAGAGCAATGAAGACATAGGTGTGAGTCATCTAAAGGACTTCATTAAAAGTCCATTCGTTATTTCACTAATAATGAAATATATGGACAATATACTATTATATGATATCAAGATATAACTAATTTAATCCACCGTAACTGAAAGAGTAATATCTGCAAAATTATGCAAACATTACTGATCCATTTTATAAACACAAATTATTAGTTTAATACAAAACCGAAATAAAGATAAATTATATTAAAATAAACATGGTTGGTCTATTATTGAATTCCATATTACATCAGATGCACAATTACTGAAACATATAGATATTGTGCATTGACCTCGTTTAGACCAACCAAGTTCGGTTTGTCATCACAAATTCCATTACATGTGCTGTAAACTCTTTCCAAGACACTTGAGGCTCTCGCATATAGTTCCTCCTGTTACTCTTAAGTGTTAACACTCTACACGTTTACATACAGGTCAAAACATTAATCGATATAGATTGAAATAAATAAAATGTATCATTTTACAATTTTGCTTTCGGATTATTATGTACTTTATAAAGATATATTTCAAAATCACTTTTCAAATTGATTTAATTTTAACAAAATCGTTTAAATTTTACAATGTAGGTGTTTAATTGTCATTGACAAAGCACAGAAAGGGTTAATTCTGTTACCTCGAGAGATGGTTTTCGCGCCAAATTTCCGGTTTTGAAGTATGTTAGCAATGATCAAATAACGCTGGTGAACTTTGCATCTTTATCTTTTTGGAATGATATGGGATAACGAACACAGTTGACATTTCAATATGTTTACACATATAAATCATTAGCAGGTATCTTTTCTAATGAATAGCTACTAAATAAGTAGATATGCTTAAATTAACACAGAACATGTTTTTGTTATAACATTACTTCACTTTCCATATAATATTCTTATGAATATGATTATTCTTGTGAAATTAGACACCAAAGTTATATATTTTCATTGACCGCGTCCTCAAGCACAATAAAGCTAGGTTTGAAATGCATGGAATATTCTATGAGAAGGAATGCAATACTCTTGGGGTTGATTTGATGACAATATGACCTATATCTTTGAGGTATAATATTTGACACACTTCAATCAATGAATTTCATCAAATAGCATACCGTATGATATGTTAAGGCTCTGTCACACATCACCGTATAGAGCAAAACGTACGCCTAACGTACTTTATCCCACTATTGTTCTGTTTTATGCATTGTTGTTCGTCAGGTGTTCGTTACAAGTACGTTCAATACGTTATTCATACGTTCTGTCCGTTATGTATACGTTTAATTCGTTATTCATACGGTGGTGGTCCGTTTAGCACATGTTCAATATGTGAAACTGTTGTACGTTACTCGTACGTTTTGCTCTATACGGTAATGTCTGACAGAGCCTTTACCGTGTTATTTGATTGATTTGATTTAAGCTGTTTCAAAATTATTGACTCTAGCGACAGCATTTACGCTATTTATCCTTAAAAGTCAATCACATTATTGTATTTTGCCAACAAAAATGGGTAATTGTTTGAACTCTAAATCTTATCATCATGATCATGGCAATTCAATATAATTGTTGGGATTACGTGTTTCGTCGTTCTTAGAAAGAAAATAATGACAAGGTTACATAGGGTGAACATTAAATGACGTACTTAAAGCAATACTATAAGATTTTGATTACAAAAAATGATCTATAGTACAAACAGCATAAAACGAAGGAATATTACTATCTAAAAGTATTTTCAAGTGTAATTTGTCAAAAAAAAACTTCTTGCAAACGAAAAATGGTTACAAAGCACATGCATACTTTCTCTACTAATACGAGTGGAATTGAATTCGGGATCCCGAATTTAATTCAACAAATTGCCATAACAGAAAAAATTAGCATATTTAAGCCAAATCATTAGGAGGGAAAAAATCAAAAGTCTTGGCTGAAAGGGCGCTTCATTTTTAACACTTTATAGTATTGCTGTAAATGGCGTATTAAAATACCGACTGGCCCTAAATAATTGCCCATATTTTTCTCCTATTCCATGTGAAATGTCATAGCTGATTTAAAAACAATTTGACTGATTCAGCTGAAATTTAAAAATTGAACTTTTTCAGTTGTCAGCCTACATATGATATTGATTGAAAAATCGGACAAGGTCCGTTACGAAAATGACTTGCTCATTTACCGATTATACACTCGCAAATATTTTAGAAATATTGAAACCAAATTGTTTGTCAGGATTTAAAAGGATTGCCTGATAGTAGTGCGATAAATTGAGCTGCGACAAATTAATGCATTGAAGCGATTTGTATCCCCTGCAGGTTAAAAACGGGTATTGAAACATTGTGGGTAAAAATAGCTGGCTTATGGTTTTATACTTCCGATATGAAATGTTGTGATTTGAATTCAAGCACGTATTGCGTCGGATGTCAATGTATCTGCATCAATTTTCAATAATTATGAGCACATTAAGGAAATATTGAATCAACAATAAATTGTCTATAATGAGGTTCAATTCAGAATCATATTTCTGTACAATATTCTTTAGAATTTTTAACAAGTAGATTTGACTTTCAATTACTTTAATATTAGTTCCATGGATAAATACATTTTGGGGCAAATGTATCCATCGGTTTTAAATACAACCTTCAATGAGTCATTTGAAAGTGTTTCTAAAATAGTCAGAGGTGAAGTTTTACCTGAAGTAATCGTTTAATGTATGCATCCTTGACACTTCTACAATTTATTTTCACTGAAATACGCAGACATATGCAAATTAGAGTTGTTGCCTCACCAATTACAAATCAAATTAAGATTGAGATTAAGTGTGAGCTGGCACACATATTCGGAAAAGTACTTCTTGGCATAGCAACATATTTGAAAATGTGTAATTTCCATTGAAATATATGAAGAGGAGCTAAATAATTCCCCTAGTCCATATCAAGTCTAAAATAAGGTATATTATTAGGACCTTGAAACTCCCACCGCACATTGAGTATTGTGGGTTCAAACCCGGTGGGCGTGTGTAGTGTCCTTGAGCAAGATACGCTCTCCACCCAGGAGTCAAGTGGGTACCAGAATTCTTCAGTGCTGGGAGGTAACAGACTCGCGGTGAAGGAGGCGTGGCGTCCCCTCACCGCAAATATAACAAAAAAACTGGGGTCTGGCAAAATCGCTTCGAAAGAGAGATGGGCACTCCGACCTGTTCAAATACAGGCCGTCCACTTTACTTTTACTTTTACCTTTATTACATTTTAAAAGATGTAATTATCCCATAATAACCTAAGTATTGATAAACAATCACACACAAACCTGAACCCGATCTCATCAACGGTTGAGACATTATATTATATTGGTGTCAGAAATTTTCTTTACACAAATTGTTATCCATCTCACCTGAGAATATTGTGTAAATATGATTGACTGACCGTACAGCGATCTTGACACACTTATTAATCATGGAATGCTTCGATTTCAATGGTTTTAAAAGAGCAACGAACACAATCATGGTGTGAGTCATTTCAAAGAGTTCATCAAAAGACAGTCTGCTATTTTACTAATGATGAGAGCCTCTCTGAATGTGAATTTGAAGAAATACAATGATGCTATATATATATACTTCTGATCCTGTACATGCAGAAATCTTATCATTTCATCGTTTACAATAAAAAAAAAAGACCAGGAGCAATCCCGTCATGCGATTGCATTTTGAGGTAAAATAAGCATCGTGTAAAAGTGCCGTCAGACATGTTTTTCTCAAGGACTTCTCCCTGGAGTTTTCTGAAAATCAAATGCCTTATTTCTACGTGGTTTGCAGATAATTTAGCATTTATCCTGATCCTGAGAAAAGGAAACGTGCATGTTTTGTGCCCGTCCTTGCTATGTCTTGTTTATTTATTTTATTTTAGTTGTCCATTTGCGTTGTGTATTTTTTGTTTTAAGCTATTAACAGGCCTTTTGGGCCTTCCAGTATACTCCTCCATGAATATGTTATTTATTATTGTTTTAATTGTTTTCTATGTTTTTATGGATATAAAGATTGAACTTGAACTTGTTATTAAGTTATTCTGCTTTTATTTCGTACCCAATAATAATGACTTCTAATCATCGATCATTATCGCCATCATTGCGACTTATTTTAGTGTTGTAAATGGTATTAAGATTGTCACAATGTGTTGGAGTGTAATTTTACTTCTTTAAATCTTCACTTTTACCTGAGTATGCGCATAAGGAATAGGAATTAATATTAATATCTTTTCTGATTCAAAATAAACTGGAACGTCTGCAGTTTTGATTTTGATATGATATAAATGATAAATGATATATTTTGAAGCTATATACCGATTGTACAAAGTCAAAGATATTAAAACCAAATTGCTTCACAGGAGCTATTATTTGTTCTGGTTTTCTAATTTTGCCTTAAATCTTTTTCTTACAAATCGTTAACCAATATAAAAAGACCTCTCCTTAAGCATGATCTAATGTTGCCTGCAGGCTAAACACGGGTATTTAAACATTGTAATGTCAAAATAGCTAGCTCGTGTTTTATACTTCCGATATGAAATGTTCTGATTTGAATTCAAGCACGTATTATGTCGGATGTCGATGCATCTGCATCAAGTTTTAATAATGATGAAAACATTTAGGAAATGTCGAATCAACACAAAATTGACTTCAATGAGGTACAAATCAGATTTACATTTCGAAACAAAAATCTTTGGATTTTTAACAGAACTTGTAGATTGACTTTTAATTTCTTTATTATTGGTTCTAAGGACTTTGTGAGTGTCATTTATAAGATGTAGAAATATCCGCTTAGGGCAAATGTGTCCATTTGTTAACACAACACATCACATGAGTCATTTGAAATCGTTTCTTAATGGTAGAAGTTTAACTGAAGTGATCGTTTAATGTGTGGCTCATATTTAGCGTGTGTCTACTCTTACTTCTACAATTCATGGTCTCTAAAATACACAATCTGATGAATACTGCAAACCATTCTATATTTTTGTGCTTTGTGTAGTTGACATATGTATACACTTCAAAAAATAATTTCTTCACCGGTGTGAAAGTCATCGAAGTCCCACAGGAATGTAGGTCCGCCTTCCATACATCAAATAGGACAAGGCTTATTGCATGGTTAACTGTTATCCGTCGTTGTCTTATCTTTTCCAGACGGACTGTCCCCCATAACCAGGAGTCCGGGTCTAATTGAACTACACGGAATAAGCCGCAATCAATGATTTATTGATCGCACATGTACAAGTACGTTCTACACAAATGAATAGTAGCTAGGGCAAGAAGGACAGGAGACAGTTATGTCTACTACACCGGCAGATATAATAAAACGTGACATAATGTACAAGAAATTTTTAAAAACATGAAAAATGACGATGCCGAATACACGATGCCACTCTTTTAAATCACTATACATGATGACTAAATATTTCAAATGATGATGCCTTTATCAAATCAAGGTCATCTGCATAAGTACATTAACCTACCAACTAGAAGACATTGACATGAGAGCTTCAAATTATTGCATTACATGTTGAGATAATGTTGCAGCTATAAAAAGAATAATTTCCTCTGTGTTGTCTTATGCGCCCATCTGGAATATTTTTTTTTTTGGCGTCGTTCGTTACACCTTCTTGAATTTCACACAGTAATCTAAAACAAAATTTGAAATTATATACCGGTATTTACTTTTGGTAGAATAGATTAAAAGATGATCTCGAAATGATTCTACCAAATGTCGACTGTTTTTATAAATAGGTCGTTCACATAGTTCATGTGTTGGATAAACATTTCTTTCACTCGACAATCTGTGAATGATTTGTTAAGGCTGGGGTAGACCTTCAAATGGCATAAACTGTTTTTGTATTCTAACTCTCAAACTATATAATTGCATAAACCATAAAAAAGTGTATATTTTAGAAGCGGATTTTTACCTTGTCAGTTTTGGCAAAAATTGTCCAAAACCGTTTTTTTGGCCCGAACAATTTCTGCAAATCGTAACAAAACTTGCATCCGTGAAATTTTAAACTTTTTGCTTAAAATGCCACAAATACGTTAAAGATGTTTTAAAAATCCATTAAAATGACAATTGTTGATCTTTTTATTGACATTTTCTCAAAAAAGACGATAAAATCAAAAATTTGCGAAACACCTTTATAGACATTTTTTCTAGATTTAAAAAGCACAAAAGGTCAAAATTTCATGAATGCAAACTTTAGTTAGGCTTTCAGAAATTGTCGGAGCAAAAAATAGGATTTTTGGTATTTTTTGACCAAATTAGGATTTTTGGTCAAAAACCGATATCACCATCATGTTCAGGGTAAAAGCTTGTTTCTAAAAATGTATACTTTTATATGGTTCATGTGATTAGTTTTAGATATAGAGTACAAAATATTTACGGGTCATATATCAGAGAGGTTTTTAGGTACGACAAACAAGAGAGTTTCTATGTTGGACGTTAAAACTCTGAAACTGGAGGTAATCCGTATATTTTTAATAACTTTGATCAGTTGCATAATCAATTAGCAGCACTTTTAAATTTATTTGTTTAGGATGTTTAGCCCTTTTTTATAAGACCTTCATCAACCCTTATTTTTGCAACAAACATCTCAACTGATTGGCTAAAAATGAATTAGATTCATCTATGTCCAACGAGCAACTACCTCTCACAAATTCCTGTGTTTCAGATGATGCTTCAAAGAAAATAGGTCACTATAACATAAGGTCAATCCCATGAGTCAAGCACCCCTTCATATTGCATATTCCATGCAATTCAAATCTATTCCTCTTTGTGACCTTTATTTCAATACATGCAAAAATGAAATAGGATTACCTTGTATTTTCTCATCTAGGTTCTTGAATATTGATACATAATTTACACGTATGTGTGGTTGACTCATTGATTTGGTATGGGGTTATGAATTTATGAATTTTCTATGTACAGATTATATTGTATTGTACTTAAGTTTAAGTTTAAGCCCGGTCAAATTCCGCTCGAGGTTTGATCAAATAAAATCACCTTACTATGTTTCAACAATTTGTCTTAACATGAAAACAATTGCATCTAATGTGAAGTATATGGGATCTAAATGGACTAAACTTAGGCAAAATCAAATATTTTGATACGAGCCAACTGAGATAAGCTTATCACATATCAACGACCCAGAGCATTTGTAAGAAAATTCAGCCTTACGTCTTCTCACAAGGACTATTGATGAATGTCGGTTTTCATGTTTTATTTGGAATTTACTTTAAATAGCTCATGACAAAGTCGTGTAAGACGAACATGATATAAAAAAATCGTGTTTTTTAAAATAAAGTTCTCGTATAAAAGACGCATTTAAAATCCCAGTGAAATTTGATTTCTCTTGATAGTCATGGTATGTTAAGAACATTTATGTAAAAATGTTGAATGAGCACAATGATGATTTAAAGCTCTTGAAACACACAACCAAATTTCAACCTGTGTTCACACTCTTAAGCCTTAAGTGTCGTGTAAGCACTTTAAGTAGCAGGTTAACTATGAGCGAGAGCTTCAAGTGTCTTGCAAAGAGACTCCGACTCATGTAATGGAATTTATGATGGAAAATCGAACTTGTACGTCTGAAGGAGGTCATTGTACTGTGTAGTTGTTGGAGTTATGTTTATCTCATTTATACGTATATCAAAGTTATGAATCATGCTTTTAAACCACTCTTAAAATTCAAGTACATATATACTGATATTTTATTACTCTGTTTTAAAATATATTTAATGTATAAGATATAATATTATTTATATTTGATAATTTGATATAGGCTGGTTTCATACGGTCGGGGTATCTCTTAACAATAAACCTGTATGTAGCGAGCGACTATGTCGTGGCTATTACAAAATTTTATATTAAGACAGCATTTTTGTTTTACTATCACGTTAGAAGTGGTCGATGCAAGTAAGGAAGTCTTTCTCAATATTCTTGTCACTAAATACCAATCATGAGATCGTATTTGCAAGCTGTGATTGTCGCAGAATTTCCGGCTGTAGAAGGGAAAAATGGATGGCACACTTTATCAATTTTTATACCAACTTATTTTTTTTACTTCTTTCAAAGATAAAAAATACTCCAATTAATTTGATTGTGTATGTGTGTCATGAAGTCACCTAAAGTTCGTACCAATTTACTGGTGACACATCATAACCTTCATTACCATATTGTAATGCCATTAATTATCCCATCATTACATCCCTGTTTGCCAAGTGCAATATCAGTATGACTAATTAAGCTTCAATCTTCATCATTCTTCTTTTAGATATTATTTCATAGATCACCAATAGAT
>JXSR01S005161.1:42927-55955 GCA_000969725.1 Ophiothrix spiculata
AAAAGGGAAAAAAAGAAACAGAGAGATGGAAAGAAAAAACAAAGAGTGAAAGAAGATGGGATGCTAAAAAGAGAAAATAAAAGAAAGAATGAGAGATGAAAATGGAAAAAGAAAGAGGGAGGGAGAAGCAAGAAAGGGGGAAAATAAAAGAGAGAATCTTTTTTGAGGAGAAGAAAGGGGGAGAAAAAAGAAAAATACGGAAGAGGGAAAAGAAAGAAGGGGCGCCAAATTGATCGCGAAAAGTTTTCTGCCAAACCAAGTATGTGCTAACGGGAAGAATTTCATGGGTGCCGAATTGATGGTGAATAGAAAATAAAACACTGTCAAATTGATTTTCATTTTCTACAACACTTCAGAGGCGCAGATTGACAGAAACAAGTAAATCAACCTGTTTCATGCGCAAACATAGTTTTGTAATTGGAAGAAAACTTCAGAGGTATCAAACTGACGATGAAAAGAAAAGAAAAAACATGTTGTTGAACTTTTTTAAAAGTGGCACTGAATTTACAGCAAAGAGAAAAGCCTATAAGACTTTGTTTAGGCCTATGCTCTGAAAGTATATGCTTCTTTTTGCCCCCATATATACACCGGATGACTCTTTTTTCCACATTTCGTGCATATTTCGACCGTGATTCATGTTGGAAAAAATTGTTTGTATTGGATACATCACTAAGTCACCATTGGGTACACCCCAAAGTCAATGATTTATATCCTGACGAGGCACACGTACCCCCTCAGACATATATGTACATACATATCATTTGTTGATAGCTAATATGCAAGACTCCAGTGTACCTTGTCCCGATTTGGATGAAAAAAGGTGACAATTTGAAGCATCAATTACACAAAATCTATGCACCAAATGGTGTGATTTGCGCTTTGAAATTTCAAAATTTTCTATCTCCTGAGGGGGCACATCCCCCTCGGACACCTCCTCAATATCATTATTCAAATGCCATTGTCTCGCAACTTGAGGCATCAATTAGAGTTTGTAAGATGCTGAGATGCACCAAATGGCGTGATTTGTGCTTTGAAATTTTAATTTTGTTTATCTCATGAGGAGGCACATTCCCCTCAGAAACCGCCTCCATATCATTTGTCAAAATGTGCTAACTTATGCAATCAACTATTACTCTAGAGAACCTTGCTCCAATTTGAATGAAAATAGTGCCAACTTGAAGCATCAATTAGACAAATATATATGCACCAAATGGTGCGATTTGTGCTTTGAAATTTCAAAATTTTCTATCTCCTGAGGGGGCACATCCCCCTCGCATACCTCCTCCATATCATTTGTCGATTGCTAAATGCAATACTCAAAAGTACCTTGCTCCAATTTGGATGAGAGATTCGGGAAAAAGTGTCGACTTGAATTTCAAAATTTTCTACCTCCTGATGAGGGGCACATCCCCCAGACACCCTTTGATATGCTTTGTACCACACAGGGGGAGGAGGATATTGCTCAATTTTGCTTGGGGCACCAAAATTAGGGTTGCGAATTCCTGGATAGGCCCCTGTTGTAGAAAACATAAATTAATGGCAGCAACATCATCTTTAGGCCAATATCACTAAATTTGACATGCTCATTCTGATTCTCAGCATTTATTTCAATTTTTTGTCACTCCTGGGATAGTGAATTCCATCCTTTATGTTTCAACGCCATTCTTTTATGATGGCACCTTTTATACAGAAAACATATTAAAAACTTTGGCCAGAAATTCAGCAGAAAAGATTTTTGCCATAGGCCTACACATGCACAATGCACACAGCAAAGAGAGATATTCATTCCCTGTCTGGTATTTACTTTGCTCATTCAAGTATGTGGGTAAGCAAAAGGACACTACGGAAAAATCAATAAGCAAAGGTCACTAAAACCCGGGCTGAAAATTGGAGACAGAACGCGGTACCTCATTGGTAGCTAAATTTACAACGTGTTCCCATTGACCAATGAGGGTGAATGTTATATGGATATCTTCATAAATTATCGCAGAACAAAAATA
The DNA here is from genome assembly GCA_000969725.1 of Ophiothrix spiculata. Taxonomy (NCBI): domain Eukaryota; kingdom Metazoa; phylum Echinodermata; class Ophiuroidea; order Amphilepidida; family Ophiotrichidae; genus Ophiothrix; species Ophiothrix spiculata. The sequence continues at coordinate 44,928 of JXSR01S005161.1, forward strand.
ACTCCGAGATGGGTCGATACAGGCAAATTCCCTCCAGTGCTGTTGAATTTAGTAAACCAACTTTCTGAAAAACATCGCAAATATGTGTGTGGATCATGCATTTACAGTACAAAAACACGGAAAATACAAGGTTTTGAGGTGTTTTTTGAACAAAATTTACAATGTGTTCTGGGTTTATATTACTGACAAAACCTATATCATTTTAAAGAGAAACTTTTATAGATTAGAATCCACGCCGGGATGGTATTAAATCATACTAATATTTTATGTTGCAGTGTTAAATGTTATGCGCTGTGCATTTGGCCCATTGAAGATTGCACGGGAAAAACAGTGAGAGTGTGTGTAAAGAGCAAATGCGACTAAGTTTTTTATATGTTCTAAACCCCACCATTTGCACCGGCGTGTCCAGGATATTTTCCTGCGGGGGGCTAAGAGGGGCTTTCAGTATTTTGCGGGGGGCTTGAAGCCTAAAAACATAAAAAATCGGCTGATTTTGCATGATTTTTAACAAAGTGCGGGGGACTTCAGCACCCAAAGCCCCCCTCCTGGACATGCTAATGCTTTGTGACTTTTTTTTAAATATTTTTCTAGACCAGATACCACTAACTTTGTCATCAAAGTGACCTCAAAGTATTACAAGAGATTCCTTTTAATTATATTAAAAGCTTTTGGTTGGCTGCTTTTGAAGTTTTATGCAAATGAAAAACTTGAGGGGTTGTAACAACCTTCCTGTTAAAGTTCTATCTGCAGATGATTTATGTTTTGTTCATAGAAACAGTAAACTTCCAAATATTGCTCAAATTTGATTAAACTCCCTTAAAAGATACTTATAGTCCAAATCCTGAGGTGGGATTTGGTGGAGTTAATTACTGGGTCTATGGGTAACCATTCCAAACAAATATCATATTTATGCACCCTATAGATGCTTTTTTAAAAGAAAAAGGAACTTGGGCCTGGAACTTTCCAGGTACCGGTACCGTAAGGCCAAAAAAAAAATTGTTTGGTTGCCCTCCACCGACCGACCCTATTTTTCAGCCCGACCCAAACTTTTTTTCATTGAATTTTTTTTTTTTCAAAAAAAATATGCAACACTTAACGAAAACTACAATTTTTTTTTATATTTTTTGCTTTTTTCGATATTTAACTCTCAAAATGTTTAAGATGTCCCAAATTACTACAAGAAGTATTTGATTGTTTTGATTTGGATGTCGCGGGGGAAGTTGTGAAGGCTGGAGCGGCCGATCGACCTAGCAGTACGTGGAAGAGTATTAAAAAAAAACAAAAAAACGACCGACCGGCCCTCTCTGAAAAAAGCTCTGGAGGGCAACCAAACAATTTTTTTTTTTTTGCCTAATGATATGGTCTCATAACCATTGGTCGCCAACCAGTGTCTGGATATTGGAAGGAAGCCGCAATGGCGAAACATTGCAGGGTTGAAACATTGGGATGACATCGGTTATCGATATCCGTGAATTCTTGCGTTGCCCGGTTGGTCACCTGTTGGATGCCAGTTGTTATTGATCCATAATTGAAGACAATGCTGTTTTAACTCTTGATTTGAATTCTTGGAGTATGCTTTCGGCTTTTCAACTGGTCATAGACGCCGCCCGTCTCCATACAGACACCGGCCAAAGTCGGTTGGTGTCTGCTAAATTTCTATCCTGTATGACACCATAAACACATCATAACCTTATCGCAAGGTTATGTGACCAAAGTATAGTTTAGTACCCGGGTACCCTACTTGATTTTCAGGCAGGTACCTAGGTATAATCCCACTTGAGAGTTTGCAATCTGTAAAAGTCCTAAATTTTTTGGCCATTTGGGCTTCCAACCAAGCTAAAATTAACATTTTTTTTTTGAAAATGACTTCAGAACAGTAATTAAAATGCCCATTCAGATGTTGCGTCACTTTATTTTTGAGGATTTTGTCCAATTTTTTGAATTTCATGCCAAATAAGCTCAAAAAATTACCAAAAATGGAAAAAAGTGAATTTTTGACCTAATTTTGGGATGAAAATCAAAAAATTGGCCAAAGTCCTATAAAAATAAAAATGACATAACATCTGAGTGGGTATTTTAAATTAGAATTCCCATTCTGAAGTTATTTTTAGCTTGGTTGGAAGCCCAAATGGCCAAAAAAATGTCTTTTTTGTGATTTTCTCAAAAAATGTGATTTTTGGTCAAAAATCAACATCACCATCATGTTCCTTGTGAAATTTCCTTTCTGGTAATGTATACTTTTATAACTTTTTAAGAACTTTGTGAAAAAGTTATGGTACAAAATAAACTTGCAAAAACGTAAAATTGAGTAACGTGCTTTCCCCCTTTAATGTACATGAGCGAGAGCAAAAGCAAAAAGCCATGAATACTTTGCTTTTGTAGAAGACAATCTTTGATTGGCAGTTCTCTTTTATACAGTAAGATTAATGCGACACTTCTTATGCGAAAAAAGCATGGTTTAACCACGGTTAACCAGGGTTCAACCATGGGTTTTGACCATGGTTAAACCATGGTTAACCATGTTTTTGAAAAATGGCACGCCATGGTCAAGCACAGTCCAATGTGACCATGGTCAAAAGCTCTGCATGTTAGACCATGGTCAACCATGGTTAATATGATCATGTTTAACCATGGTTAACCATGGTCAAACATGCAGAGTTTGACCATGGTTGACCATGGTCACTTTTAAAAAGATTAAATGTGGCCATGCGTTTTGAGGTCGCCACCCTAACCGTTACATGGCCAAATTAGAGAATATTGAGACCATACTTGTTTCAAATTGGAATATCTCTATAACTATCCACCCTAATGTAATAAAAGTATACATTTTTGAAAAGCTGAGTATGTAAACAATCTAATTATGTCCAGTTCAATGCAATGTACATTAGGGTGCATCAAACGCCCCATGGTTTTTAAAAAAGCTTCTAGTAAACTTCTACCTAGTATACAATTGTTCCAATGCTTGATAAAAATACCTGTGCCAAATTTCATCAAAAACGAAATTCGTTTAGAGGGGCCACGTGGCAGTTTTTATACATGCCATTAGTTTTGAAATATGCAAAAGGCAGCTATTGTGTTTTCTATAGCATAACTCAATACAAAATACAATAGCTGCTTGGTTGAGTTCAGTGACATGTGCTTTGAAAAATCACTGTCATTCATTTTATCATTTATTATCACAAGTGATAAAACATTTCAAGCTGAATAATGATCTTGTTGTTTAGGCATTGAAAAGAGCTAGAAATCCAATAATTGCCTACTTAAGGCTAACTGCATGAACGACCTGAAGTGCTTTCATTGATCATTAATTATCACTATTGGTAGAACATTTTGGCACCATGAGTCTTCTAAGGGGTCAGGTCAAGGTCATTTAAGGTCAAAGGTCATTTGAGGTCAAATCTCAACAAGTGTTCAAAAAGTTGACCCTTGGTCATCTGGGGTCATTTTGGGTAATTCAAGGTAATTGTATATCCCATGAAACATTCAGAGTCATTATTTGCAATACCACATATGGCAGCTATTCCTTTGTGAGTTTCTGAGTGAGGATTCTGGAGGTAATAATAAATAGCTCCCATATGTAAGCAGGCAATTTCAATACCTTAACTTTAATGCCACCGTGGTCCCCCTAGACCGCCTCTAATTTTTTTCAAACTTTACACAGCGTATTTTCTAGCCAAATGGAACATTCTAAGACTAGGTAGAAAAAATATGTATGACATGAGGGCGTCTGATGCACCCTAAATTGTACATGGTGACCTTGAAAATATACAGGGTGAAATAAAATAATTCAATATCAAAATTGAGTGCACCAATGCACCCACAATTTTTTATTTGGAATATAAAACTTATACTTAGCTGTATTTGCTTAGACAAAGGATGCAATGAGCTCGCCAAAGATTGGAACAAATAAATCAAAGTTGTATGGTAATATTTAGATACAGGGTGATCCAAATTGCGTATTGAAAATCAAAATCATTTTCAAATTTTTAACAACCACCTTAAAACCTTCACCCATACAAGAAAACTAACTGCATTTTTGGATTCTACATCACATTTCAGTTCAGAAAATGTATACTTTGACCTTCATAGGGTAAATAATTAAAATGTTATCGCACTTTAAATTTTTCCGGATATTCCAGCTCTATCACTACAGCGTTCAATGTAAAAAATGGGTAGTTAACTTGTCAAAGTTGGTATTTAACCAAACAATCTATACAATTTTGACTCAGACATAGTCAAACTATTTAATATACTTGTCTAGCTGTAATTTAAGACCAAATTTGTGTTTGTATCCCCTACGGTTGCAAAGATTTGATGATTTAATTGCCGGTAAACTGCAAAAATCTCTAATTCCCATAGACTTTGTACACACACCTCCACCGCCGCTTCCTCCACCGCCGCTTCCTCCACCTTGGCTTTCCTGAATTCAAACTGCCATAACTCAATAATTCTTCATGGTAACTAATTCTCCTTTGCAGGACTACTAAAGCAAATCTTAAGCTACAAAATGAAACCATAAGCATGGCAATACCTCCTTGTTTTGCAAAGATATCATGAATTGAACAAGATTATTTTCGGAAAAGTGTAACAACACCACCATTTTTGGGTGTCGAGTTCAAAACGCATGGCCATATACAAAAACTGTCGTGTTAAATTGTATCTGTTATTTTCTTGTGACCATGGTCAGACATGGGCTGCATGGGTGACTATGGTCAATGTCTCAATTTGAAATTGCCTGACCATGGTCAAACACACTCCAATGATAGTCAGATATGGATAAATAACTTGAGGTGACCATGGTCAACCATGGTCAAGTTTGAAAATGACCATGGTCAACCTTGCCTGGCCAAAACATGTTTGACCATGGTCAACCATGCTAACCATGTTGACCATGGTCAAGTCACCATGGTTAATCATAGTCAACCATGGTCGACCATGGTTGACAATGATTTGACCATGGTTGACCATTGTTAACCATGCTACCATGGTTCATATTTCGCCTAGGTTCTTTTGTCTAATGTCAATAACAATTTTGTAAACTATTCTAAATTAAAAGCCTTTATCTGTTTTAATGAGATAAATTTACAAAAAGCTCATGTGAACAGATATAATAGGGTCCAGGGTTAAAATGTTGATGTCTAGATGACAAGAACCAAAGTTGGTTCTTGCCAATAAGGTTTTTTTATCAGTACTGTGAAAATGCAGAGAACTCTTTTTATGATATTTTTCAGGCATCCTTAGTCTAATTGGTTGAAGATTTTCCACCCATGCAAAATTGACATCAGGGTAATATATAATTTAGATAAGATAAGATAAGATACAATTTATTGGAATTTCTTGCACTTCAACACATTAAATTACAAATCAAGAAAATGAAAATATATCTTTGCATATTGACAACTAAAATACTAAATTTGTATGTTTACTTGACCTACACATGTACCATGAAAGTGTACGTTCATGCAAAGCATTTTTAACATATTTACAATGAAATCTGCAGATGATAGTCAAAAAGGAATGAAACTAAATGAAAATAATATGGAAGAAAAGATACAATGACCTTTTGCATAAACTTGGTTCAACTTACTTTAAAATGACATGACTGTCTAAGTGACAGAAAAGTTATACAGAACAACTTGTTTGAAATCAATTTAGTTTTTATGGGCCATTTAGATAGGCCTACATGGTAATATGCTTGTCCTTTATACAATTAACTTTGAACGACATAGCATCTTAAGTCACAGAAAGCCAAACTAATTGTTGCATTGAGCAAACATGTTTCTCTTCCACTTTTAAAAGATTTAAAGAAAAGGCAACCTATTCTATTAATCATTGTTATTTATCACTCATTTTTAAATTCAATGCATTTCATTGGTTTATTGCCGTTTGATCATGTTGATAGTTTTTACAATCATCCCCTCCGTGTGATGGTAGAAGCTATCACTGTGCTGCATTGAAATACGCATGCACCAAGTCGCGGACTCACCATTGTTTTTCGAAGGTCAACTCAACCATGTTTGGATGATACTGAAGTTATCAATATTTTGAGGTTAAAGAATTTATAAATGAGTGATAAAACAAATATCAAGAGCCTTATATTTGTGTGATGGTAGAGAAAAAAATACTAGAAATATCATCACTCAGTGAAAGATATATTGTTCTATTTCACGAACTGGTACTGGAATAATACATCTTTCACTTAGTGATGATATCTCTACCATCATACTCATCAAGTCATAGTCAGTTAATATTTGTATACTATTATGTGTAGGCCTTGAAACATTATAAAGCATTTCAGAAGAGTTTTGTGATCAGTTGAAGGGTACAACTTGAATGCAGTTATCATTATTGCTTCCCTTCCCCCCACTATTTAAGCAGGGCAATCAATAGCAGGGACGTGACCTGGGCTGTAATATTCAAAATTTGTAACGGTTTGGGACAGACCACCAAGCAAGGACATTTCTTAGTTTAATACAGCCCTGGTCAATACACCCCTTGGTACATAGATAGCTGCATTATAACCCTTAATCTTAGATATCAGTCTTGCTGAAAATGCCAGATGTGGTGCTAAATGAGTTTGTTTTAATTCAAGATTTGTAAACATACCCTACACCCAAACACACCCCACATAAAACAAACATGTCTTTTCTTTTTTACCTAATATATTTTCATGCTCCCTGCATTAAAACCTCTGGGGGTGTACGTGGTAACTGATATTTGTGTCCGGGTAACCACCTGAGTTTCGCAGGTTCAGAAGGTGACCCTATGTGAGACAAAATTTGACAAAAATGAGTGAAATGATACCATCTCAGAGACCATAAATCTGCCGTATTTGTTTGAATGGATACCCTATCCGGGACCATGGCTGTTCAAATGAATACCCTACCTGAGACCGTAAGCAAAAGTGACGAAATAATTATTAAAAGAAATTTTAGGTAAAATGAAACCGTACACTATTTTAAAAGTGTTTCTAGGCATTTGAAGCACTTTTATTAGCAATTTATCATTAACCATTCTTCCTTTTAATAGTTTGATACGCTATCAGTATCAGAGATTTAAAAACCAAATTTGATAACCAATGAGAGACTTACAGAGTACCAGGTTGATTTTGATACCCAATATTGCAAGTCTCAAGACCTGTCCAGGTCTCACATTTTTGGTAACGCAGGTCATTACCCGGTCAGAATATCCAGTTACCCCCACCAGGGTTAAAATCTATTTTGAAGTTGGAGCCAGTACATTTTATGAGTTACCAAATAATAAATACCAAGTACGAGATCAATTCTGATGCATTTTCTAATAACAACAAGAGGTTCTGTGATAAAAATGTTGTTTGTCACTAAATTGTGGAGGGAAACGTACATGTGAATACCAAACAACAACAACAACAACACCACCATCAACAACAACATAAACAACAACAACTACCAACTACTACAACAACAACTACATTTGTCATGTAGATGAAGAAATAAATTTGGTCACAAAAATGTTATTAAAAAGTGACAAAGCTTTATTTTACTGCATTTTGTTTTTTCTTTTGCTTCTGCAGGGAAATGTAAGCAGGATGGCCGATTTACTCAACCAACAAAAAAATGTCATAAGAACTGGTCCTCCACCACTCTTAAAGAAGCCAAAACCATTGGTGCCATCAAAAGAAAATAACTCCAATACTGATCACCATAATGGTGTAAACAGTACTGCCAAAAAATTTGCTCCCCCACCAGGATCAGGACCTGTTATATCAGGTGGTGCCAATCTGAACGATATAAGAAGCAGACTAAAGAAACCACCACCTCCTAAAACTCCAGTAAGATCAGAAGTGAATAATGCATCGCCCATCCCTAGAAGACCTTCTTTAGTCAAACAGAAACCTGGTACTAAACCTAAACCTCCTGTGTATCCGAGGAAACCTTCAGTGACGAGTAGCGACGGACCGGTTTCACCAACTACACCAAAGTTTACCAAAGAAAAGGTTCCAAAATCAGATGTGGATGATAGTGTGTCCCATACATCGATAGAATCATCGTCTTTCAGCGATTCTTCAGATTTACCAAGGACTGAGTCCAGTACAAGTAGGACTGAATCTAATGCTAGTCGTAGGACGAGTGGTAAACCTGAATTACAAATTTTGCCTCCACCTGAAATTCTAGGAGAGCCGCCGCCAAAACCGTCTTTCAAGCCACCGACTATAGTTCTTCCTTCACCAACACGTAAGTAGTTATTTATCAGGGCAGAGTAATAGTTAAAAGAATTTTGATGAAGATGTACAGTCCAGGGAATTTAAAAGAGGGACTGGAACTTGCCACCATTTTGTTGTTGTTCATGGGGCAGAGTTTATACTTCTGGATTTGTTTTTTTTTAGGCTAAACAAAAATAAGAACTTTGTCTCAAGTTCATTTAGCCCAAAACCCCAAATGCATTTCTTTTTTGTCAAAAGGGCATGCGAAACATGGAATTTGTTTTAATTGCATTTTTAAGGTCACAATTTTTTAGCCATTTTGTAGCAATTTTTTTTCTTGATGAGAGAAAAAAATTAAAAAAAAAAAGCAAAATTCCTCTCTAAAACCTGAAAAGAAAAAGAAAGAAATGGGGGAAAAATGTCTTGTTTCCTTTTTTTGGCCAAAATTAACCTTTTAATGTGAAGTAGGCCTATATTACAAAATTAATTGTTTGGTCAAAATCAAATCAGTCTACTTGTAATCAAACAAAAGTCCCACTTTGAATTGAATACGGAAGTTAAAAGGAAGTTACTTGGGTAAAATGGGCAAACAGTATACATGCACTCTGCTTGTAGCTTGTAGCTGATACCACCTAGTGCATGGTTGAACTTAGACAATCGATGTGTATTTACCCAGTGTGTTTACATTTCATTTGGTCTTTGAACCAGGTGGAGAAGGGGGAATGCATGGGTATTATTGCTCAAAGTTGTTTTTCATTTCAAATCGTGTCGTGTAAGCCACTCTTAACGCACGTGTCTACAGTGTGAGCGTAAACAATCGAAATCAACAAATCACGCTCTGCAAATACGTGCGTAAATAAGTGCATCAGTACGCAAAAGGCCCTAACAACAAGCGTCGGAAAGAAAAACCCCGTGAAGGAGTGAAAAACAACTCTGAGAGAAACTACACCCTATGTTTTGTGAGACTCTAAACTACCAAATTTTACATTCATCATGGCCAGATTGAACGGTATTGTCAGTGGATTTTATGGTCTGATGTGATATTGCCTTGTGTTAGACCTGGGTCGAGGGAATCAAATTTGGTTTTGGTAGGATGTGCTACAGGCAAATTTGAAATGCCACCCATCCAAATACCTATTTGCAAGAAACGGGAACCCATCCATATACCAAATCTTCTAAGTTTTGAGTCAATTTCATTCAAAAAATTAAACTTTTTTGCCACCAAATGCCACAAATTGCAGGTTATTTTTTTTAAAGAAATGCCAAATCTTTCACTATTTGGCACACATTTTGGAAAAGAAAAGTTTTATAAATAAAAAACCCATTAAGAATATACAAAAAGGACTGAATGAAATACTAGAGTTAGAGTCTGATTTTACTACCCCAAATTTTAGACACGTCCATATAACCAATTTTTGTGCCAAGTAGAACCAGGTTTTAATCCGGTCCGGGAAGAATTGACTCTTACACTGGCACAAATTGAGCACCACCCATTCAAAAATGGAGTAGGTGGGGGAGGGGAGAGTAACCCCCAGCCAGATACAGACGAGCCCGGAGTGGGGGGGGGGGGCATGACCCCCACACCCATATTGGGGAATTTAGTCACATGCTTGAGAAAAAAAACCTGGCAGAAGTTACATCTAAAGTTACTTGCTCAATCTGAAATAAAATTATTGAGACCAAGCAAAAGATCGATGCAATATTGATGGGATAATATATTAAAGGTGTTGGGGAAGGGAATCAACCTAGAGATTAAAGGAAAATTTTTGATGCATTCAAGTTAGGATACGAGTTTGAAATAAACCATAATTATTATCATTAAAGGTCATCCTTTTTTAGGTGAGGCCCATTTGTGTTTCATCTCATTCACTTCATGCATACCTAACTCCTTCCTGGTAATCGTTGATTAGAGTTAATTAATACCTTTATTTGGCTAATATTTTCAATTGATTTTATAGGCTAATACATTATCTTCAAAATCATACCAAATTTATGACATTTCATACGATTATTGAAAAGTTGTGACAACATTTGATGCACAATGTACGTACATGTATCTCATCCACACAAACCACATTTATGCCTGTTTTCATGTCTTGCTAAATTAGCTTATTTACTTATACTTGTTAATAGCGTTAATAATCAATTTTATTCGTGTTAATTCCATCTTGTTTTTGATAAACAATAACTAGCCTTTAAAATCATATAAGATTTGTGACACTTCAATGGATTTTTAAGGAGATATGACAGAACAATTCATGCACAATTGTCATGATGCCTCAACCTCACCCACCTCAACCTCACCCAACTCCACCCTGGCTAAGTAGCTTTAACGGGTCATTAAGCTTAATTAATCACTTCATTTGGGTTCTATTCTTGATTTCTTGAAAAGCAAATAAATTGTCTTTAAAACCATACCAAAATTATGACATTTCATTTGATTGTTGAAATGATATGACAAAAATTGATGCATAAATCACTCTCCATGTAACAAATCCACCATTTATGGGTGCCCACATTAAAAAGAATGACCTAAACCTAGTTTGTGTCAATTTTCTAGCCACTCAAGAGATCAGGGTTCTAGCTGGGCAGCTTTTAGTGCCGGGTGAAATTTATGTAAAAAAGTATTAAAAAAAAAACATTTTGATAATTAATGGCTCATTTGTAAACCTATTTATTGATTTTGCAATTTTTGAGCCTTTGAGTACTGTGTATTTTGACTCAAATCAACCGGAGTGTCGGTTGGAAATGAAAGTGTGGTGATTGATATGATGCACTAAGATTATGAACTTGCTTTAGATGTTTCATGCCCAGGTTTCATAAATAATTGAGTGGACTCTTCAAAT
>JXSR01S005162.1:2545-12765 GCA_000969725.1 Ophiothrix spiculata
AATGTTGATATAGCGTATATGCATTATAAAAGTTAACACAGCAAGCTCTCATTTATTATTTACACGTGTCAAAGAAAAGTTGGTTGATAATGTGGCTCATCCGTTTATCCCATGGGACCACAGAAGTAATAGTGTAATGCATCGGGTTTAATTCTAAAGGCCACTTTGTGTTTTACTCTACTGTGTTAATAATTGATGCATATTATTCTATCCTGGATATTTTTTTTTAACGAAAAGTAAAATGCGACCCTAAAATATTCATTTTTTTTTCTAAAACAAATCTTCAAAAATATTTTTGAATTAGGTACTTAAACATAGTTGCTCACCAAATCAACAACGATGCATCAATAGGTCCGTGTGTGTTCGAGCGTGATAAAAATACGCCATCGCATCAGATGCAGAGCTGTGATGAATATATCTCTGGCGTGTTTTAATACCTTTCAACAACGAAAATCTTCCTGAAAGCTTATGTACATAATGAAATTAACAGACACAGTATCTGTCTAAAATCTGAAATTTAAATGTTTGTTGCTTTGTACCAGCAGGTCTTTCACTTTCTCAAACTTCGGGCGACGATCAGTACGCTGTGCTGTGCATGACGTGCTATATTTGAACATTAGCTGTCATCAAGGTGCAGTATTGTATCTATACAATCCTGCACCTCACTTTTTATTGTCGGTGCATCAATAATCAACAACAATACGCTCCTTTAAGGGTAAAGGGAATCCATTTGCTCAGGAAAATGTGATCCATGGATTATAGCAAGGGTTAGTCATGCATTACGAAGCGAGGGATCTACCGCTGAGCTATCAAGGCAGCGTTGAGATCGTGAACCAAACTCTAAAACATAAACATTAGAATGCCGTATTTTTCTTTTGTTTGCCTCAAAATTTCAATTTTTGCCTCATTTGAATGCTCAATTTGTAAGTAAATTATTCGAATGTGTATATCAGACAAAATGTAGATAATGTAGATACTTAAAACAGGCAATTCACAGCTCAAACAGGACGAACTCAGAGTCATAATTCACGTCCGGATTTTCGGGCAAAACAACGCTGGTTTGTTACATTATCATTCAAAATCAACTCAGCATATTTATAAAATATTGTTTGTAATTCAATAAAAAGTACCAAGCCTACAATCTGTCAACATTTGAAACCAGTCGAATTGTTCGAATATCATACAATTATGAGGTTTCGGCGAAATAGGGTCAACTTTTTCGAAGTAGTCTTTAGGCGTCATTTTGACCTTGATAATGGACGTGAAATCACTAGTAAAGTTACATGTATAAACTAAATACTCTATTCAATATGTACGACAAAAATTGTGATATTCTGATAGGTGTAAGTAGGTAAAAACTTGCAGTAAACACGACATTCAGTCGAGCGAGACGTTTTTAGGGACTGTAGCCTTAAGGAGATACGGTGAGTTGTTGAATTTATTCGTCAACAAACTTTCTTCAATACAATCAACAAAATGGCGATAAGCTTGTAGTCTTGTGTGAGGAACAATACGTTTTGTCCTTAGCAACGCATATATACAACTCAGTGGAACTAAACTAGTCTGAACCCTGTAAATGTCTTGTTGTGGATAAACATTATAGTCTGCAGAAACAAGATTGATATGCATTGGTTCTAAATTTTAGTTCTTTATTGAAGTTGCTAGTAAAGTGCTTAATGTATAATATGAACCGCTTGATGACAGAGTTCAACCCTCATGACAACATCGTAGCAACTTTGTCTCCTATCTTGAATGAAATATATATATAATTCCTGTACTGTTTGCCTCGAGGCTTACAGCAATAAAACAAATCTCAATGAACATATTCAGGAATCTATTACCTTATGCCAACTTTAACAGCACATGTTTTAGCGAAATGAGATCATTAGTTAAGCTCATTAGTGGTATCCTCGAGTGCTATCAAAACACACTTTACGATTATCTTCGTGGAACAAAGTACACCATATAGAAACCATACTGGTGGAATCCGGTGTCGATAACATAATTATATTATCTTTAATATTTTTTAGGGAAATTGAACATTGAACTTGATTCGTTGAAACAAGAATATTAAGGAATGCAATGCCCGCAGCGGGTAATTTAGACTAAAACATGTTGTTAATATCAGTGACGTATGGATTATGTTTGATGGTGGACATAATTGTGAGAATAAACTTCGTTTAATTGATAGCTAGTTACTTTATGTGCTTTGGTGCAATCTTAATTTAGATTCAGTTTCCTTAATTCGTGTTCCAGCTAAAATGAAACTATTATAACGAGGATTGAGAGCACAAAGGCAGTATCTGCATTTCAAAAATCCCAAGAACAAAAGATTTCAAGATCTAATGGGTCTTTTCAGATTAATGATCTTATACACCTGTGTAATAGATTATTCATCTTGAAAGTATTACCAGATGATTTGAGTAATTAAGTGCAAAGATATTCAAATGGGATTCTTCAAATTTTATGATCAATTGTATCGTGAACATATTTTTTAACGTGTTACGTTGCAAAGCTTTTTAAATTCTGATAAATTTGCCAAATTAAATGAGTATCAAAAACAATTCTTTGAAGGCCCAATTCAACATGAAGAACTTCTTTTGGCCTTGAAGAAGATGTAAAACAATAAGAGACCGGGAGTAACTGGTACAGCAGAGGTTTACAAGTTTGTTTGTTTTAACGATATATCCTGGTACTTTAAGATCTTCACACGAGTCTTTTGAGCCTGTATACCTTTCTAATACCCTAAGACGTGGTGTAATAACATTTCTTTTAAACGGGACAAAAAACAAGAAAATCAGTTGGTCGGGTAATCCAAATTGTAAATTTTGCAACGATGTTCTTGAAAGTATCAATCTGTTCTGGGAAACTGAGTTCACAGGTAAATGGAAATATTTTCAATTTTGGATTAATATTAACGATTCTTTCAAGTGATTGGTAGTCATAATTTTAAAGGCTATATGTGGCTGTCCAGCCCGTATGAGCCGTTAATGCAAGAAACTTCATTTTGCGCTACAGGTGAAAATACATGTCAAAGTCGTAATTTGCCGAATTGATTTTTTGACATATTCACAATCCTTGTGCCTACAACAAAATGTCAGCAAAGTTTCATTTCAAGAGAATGATATGAAATATGAAATAAATCTGCATATTTGTAAGACATTTAACAGAAAATATAGAGCTTACTGATCTTTAAACGCGTTTATATCAGTTATACTATTTACTCCCTGAAAAACTTTGACGGACCGTAACTTGACTTATGGAAATCAAGTGAAGTTCATTGAGATGTCATTTTATTTCTTATAACATGGTTTTTGCAAATATTAAAAAGTGAAAATGACAAGAGGCGGCATTTACGGCTGGTTTTGGAATGGACGGTCAAATATTTTCAAGAACATGTTGCTCCACCTGAAATTTAATATATAGAATGTTTAAAAATAAAAGAAACCTTTTATTGTTTTTGGCAAAAATGAACTTGAAATGATTTTCCTCCGGAAAAGATTCATGTATGACATCTAAATTGATAATTAAACAAATTGTTAAATGTTGGTATAAGTGGAAATATTTTTTGTTAATTAGACAGTACAAGATTGTATATATGTTAAACATTATCTATTATTAGACTTTTGCATGTACTAGTCAAGACAAAGTGGTTCATTCCTGTTATTTATTTTCTTAATTATGTAATTTGACTATATGTAAAAACAAATTGACTAATAAATTTAAAAGATGAAAATAAACCTATATACTCTATGTCATAAGCAACTTTTTCTATCAACAATAATAGTCAGTGAAGAAGTAGAGATAGCTGTATGTCAAATATTCACCAAGCAAAGCTTATAGTCATTCATATTCAGCATCCAGATTCTAAAGATGTGATCCCGGTGCGTGTTCGAATCCAATTACATTTTCTTATTCTTGTCCATTTAATTGTATTGTAAATTACTGGTAATCAAAGCCAATTTTTTATCAAAAAACCTGGATTTACCATGGTCATCTCTCACTCACGATAAAAAAATAAGATTTAGGTATTCAAACACGCCACAGAGTTGTTCATCGCGAATCAACAACGATGCATCCATGCGTCTGCGTATTTTTATCGCGCGAGGGTGGCTTTATGCTGCTTTCATACTAATGTCGCTTTGCAGCTTTGTCGCTGCACTACGCCAAATATGGGCATAATTTTGTCGCTTCCGGTTGCCGCAGCGGCAAAGCTACAATGTCGCTGATGTAATCGATATCGGCAAAATTTGCCGCACGACATCGCTTTGCAAGTTGAATTCAATTCAACTTTCAAAGCGACAAAGCAGCAAAGCGACAAAGCTGCAAAGCTACAAAAGTGTGAAACGAAGCAGACGACCGGAGCTACAAAGCGACAAAGCTGCAAAGCGACATTAGTATGAAATCAGCATTAGCCACCCGAGCGTGATAAAAATACGCAGACGCATCGGATGCAGAGTTGTTGATTCGCGATGAACAACTCTGTGGCGTGTTTGAATACCTTTCAACAACGAAAATCTTCCTGAAAACGTATAAATTAAATTCTAAATGTTTTCAATTTAAAAGATAGACCTACTTATCTTCATAAAAACACTTAGCATATCTGAAGCGCTAATTTGTGAATGTTTGCTGCTTTGACTTTTTATCATTTTTCCCAAGCACCGGGCTTTTGCACATACTATAAGTGATCGACGCGCGATAATCAGTGTGACGACTTTTGTGTACTGCGTAAACGCACTTTAGTGAACGCCGTGCCGTGCGTGACGCTTATTATGCTAACTGTTCCCACGTACTCAAATTCCCGACGCGCGATGAACAGTGCGCCGATTTATGTGCACTGCGTAAACACACCTCCGTGTACGCTGTACCGTGCGTGACGCGCTTATTTGAATATCAACTGTGGATTCATCACAAATCAACAACGGTACGCTCCTGAATAAGGAGATACAGTGAGTTGTTGAATAGACATTGAATTATACATAACTCCACAATAAACTGCCCTTGACAATGGTGCACGATCTGACATATTTGGGGATAAACTTGGCATTGGCAAAATTAAAACATAACAAAAAATTATCTTTGCACCCAACTAATTTTAGGTTCTGAAAACTTTGCATTATGTCATTTCGAACATGTGCTGACTCCATTTGTTTCTTTATATTAGTTGAACCATTGAAGAGAAAAAATTTTGTTGAACAAATCTGGTAAAAAAAATAAATTATCTCAAAATGTATAAATATTGACTCTCAGCATAAATCAAAACAAATCAGAACGTAACTTGACAAAACGGACGGAAAAAAAGGGGTGGGAAGTGCGGTGGTTGAGTTCTGATTGCCATTTTGAAATAACGGAGTAACGGATTTTCATATTTCTTGTTTTATATGATGTAGAGTTTGATGCAATGACCCATAAAACCCTCTCAAAAACATCAAACCAGATATGTCAAATATGCAGTTGAGCTTAAAATCAAACGTCATCATTTTTACTCTATCTTTAGTGTGCAACGCTCAGTGGGCAATTATATGATGCTATTAAATTTCCTATATGTGAGTATTTTTAGTCTTCAAGAAAATGCACTATACACAAATAAATCCATTCCAAATTTGGCAAGAGAATCGTATACCAATTGCAATAATACTTTAGTTAAAACCTCAAACTTGGATTGTATACTAGTATTGTTTTGAAGAAAATTCGACAAAAATCATACATGTGGAGAATTTGTAAAGATTATCGTTAAGACAAAGACAATTGAACAATTGACTGTCTTTAGTTTTATGTACATTTTCTTACGGGCCACTTCAAAAGTCAACCGGCGGTTGTCTGCCGGTTCTAGCCGGTTTTGGGTGGTTGGCTATTGTTTGATCCGGTTGAGCCGGTCAGAACCAGCAGGCAGCCACCGGTTGAGTTTTGAAGCGTCCCCTTAAAAAGAAAACTAAATATAATAAATTGAATTGAATCATACCGTGCTAAAATAAATAAATTTTCAATCAAACTTAATTTTATGCTTGAATTTTTAATCTTTCTATTTAAAAAAAATATCGAATTACTTGCTTGTCGCTCTTTTAAGGAACTAAATTTAAAACATAATTATATAAGTAAAGACTTTAATATTTTTATGCCATAGTCCGAAATATATCTCAATTGATAAATGTAATTTTATAGCGATTTTGTCAAGAAAGTAAGACTTATATACAATTGATTATGCCGCATTCAAAAACTCTTTACTTGATAAACGCTTAATATAATGGTGCTCAAACTGAATTGCTTTTAAGAACACTGCCTAAGTTTTGGGATACGTTTCATAATCATTGTTTTTTGCCCTGCTTGTTTATTTTTCAGTCAAGGAGCATTAAAATCTCGATGGTAATCAAAATTACATTTAAAAAAGCTCAAATGTTTTTATTTTGAAAAAATTTAATCGATACCTGAAGAAGCAACGTATATTTATTTTTGAAATAGACAACAAAGCTCACTGATGTCACAAACAAAATCTTGATTACGTGTCTACATACAAAACAATAATCAACTAATATTACTCAAAACATTCTATCTTCAAAACATAGTTACCATTTGAAATTCATGTTTCTGCAATTCAGTGGTACGTGTATAATATTAATTGAGGTGACTGAAGCTCAACATATTGCTTTTCTAAAAATTAATATGACAGTTGTTTCACATTTCCTTTCCTAACGCCGTTAAATTCTTTAAGTAATATGAAGTGAATTTATTCTGTCTGAATCTTATGATATACCAGGTGAGTCAATAAAAACGCAATAATTAGATGGAAGCCATATTGTAAGAACAAAAACGAGTTCAAGTAAATAATGTTTATTTCTAAATAGATCATGAATTTACCTTTCAAATGGTGAAAGAATGGTGAAGATTGATAAAGGCATTGCAAAGATAAGCTTATTTCAATATTATGGTATGAAAACAGTTCTGTCCAAATGCGGCATTCCTCGTCAAACATGTAAGTACCAATCGTATTGAAATTATTGCTTCAGTTATCTGAAGATTATCTCAGCAATGTTACCTTACGCAGGTTATTTCAAAAACAACAGAATGGATCATTTCACAGAGTGTGGTTTATGCGAGGTGATGCGTCGACAAGGCATCATTGTAGCTTAACACGTCTTTGAACTTATGTTTCGATGTTTCAGCACGTCTAGCTCTTCTGGTGCGCCTGGTCTCGTTAAATAAAGGCTTCAGCGATGTGCAGCTGCAGAAGATTGACAGGAGGGCCCTTTCTGTAAACTCTTTTATTAATTGTACCCCATTATAAAACGTCCAGTGGAGAGAGATCGGGGCTTCTGGCTGACCATTCAACTTGATGTTCTATTCCAACCACATTATTGCCAAACAACTCTTGTAGGCAGTTGGGTACGGGTAAGGCACAGTGAGCAGGAACACCACCTTGCATAAACCACACTCTGCGAAATGGTCCATTCTGTTGTTGTTGTTGTTGTAATGACCTGCGGAGACCTGGAACAAATATGGTTGTTGATGATACGTAAGTAAACCTGGCTGAGATAGTCTTCAGATCACTGAAGCAATAATTTCAATTAGATATTGGTACTTACATGTTTCACGAGGAATGCCGCATTTGGACAGAACTGTTTTCATACCATAATATTGAAGTAAGCATATCTTTGCAATGCCTTTATCAATCCTCACCATTCTTTCACCATTTGAAAGATAAATTCATGATCTATTTAGAAATAAACATTATTTTCTTGAACTCGTTTTTGTTCTTACAATATGGCTTCCATCTAATTATTGCGTTTTTATTGACTCACCTGGTATGGTGACATTAGGTGGTTTTCTGTTAGAATTAAGAAATCTTTATCAAAACACGTGCTATCATTGAGTGAAGAATCGCAAAAAAACACACCTTTTTTTGGCTAGATAAGGATATTAGAATTAAAAATTCTAGGAACTTCCATAAAGTAAACAAAGAATTGAAGGCAACCGTTTCTTAAAAATGGTCGAAATGAGGAAGAAGACAGCATAAACACGATCACCACCTACACGATCAATTACTTTTCAACAAGATTTTAGATAAGAAAGCCAAAGACCAGGAACTTGCATGATTAATTTAAGGATCCTGATTAATAAAGAGGTATACGCATAATACGTTTTTTAAAGAAAAAGCACTTAACAATATTTACAAATCACACTCTAGGCTCGATTTCAGAATTAATGTGACCAATCGCTTATCATTAAGTCGGCATGAACAAGAACCATCAAATGATATGTAGATTTTTAAGGGGTGCCGAAAGTGAATACTGCAAGTGTAAATGTTCTAAAGATTGCCCGCTAGTCCCGAAGGTTCGCCAGTCCGAAAATGAAATAGGGTTTGCTAGTCCGAAAATGAAATAAGGTCCGCTTGTCCGATAATTAAAAGGGTTCACTAATCGTAAGGTTCGTCTGTCCGAAATCAAATAAGGTTCGCTAGTCGAAAATGAAATGAAGTTTTTTCATTTTTAGACTAGCGAACCTTATTTTATTTTAGGACTAGCGAACCTTTTTATAAGCACGGTCTCTGTTACACAATGTATTGATTCAATCTAGGTGACTGTTTAGGGAGTTCTTGTAGCTGGGTGTGTGTGGGGGTGTGTGTTTTCTGTTTTGTTTTGTTTTGTTCGTGTGTTGTTGGTTTTTGTTTCTGTTTTTTTTTGATGGGGCGCATAGGGAACATTCTTACCATGCTTACTGCGTAAGGAAAATCCCAAAAAGGAAAGCAGAATAACTTATTATCCATTAAAGAGCAATTTTTAACATACAATAACAGCATTTAACAGAACGGGACAATATTGTTTGTTTAGTAGAAAAAAATGCCCCATAATACGTCGCCTTTTGTATCATGTATTCTGTCACACAAAGAAGTCACATAGGCTATTTTATTAGCCAACAGACTAAAAGGGGTCATCTTGTTGAGAGAAACTTGAAAAAGAGATGACAGTATAGCTTTTATTGCGTGGACAACGTTTATGAAATGAATGCATTCTTCTGACTCGGTAAAAGTACAGGATTTTTATTTGTTACTTTTATTTGAAAAAGGATCATTTTAAGAAAACTATAAGAAATTAGATAGAAAATTAGTTTGTTTTAAAATTCGATAACTTAATACTGGGAATAAAGTCAAAAGATCTAATGTCCTCCGAATGGTCAACCGCGTCATCCCAGTCAAAGACCTGCACTGCGGGACCTGAGTTTTACACATGTTTGTGTGTGTTGTTGTTTTCTACGCATCAATGATGTTTTCAAGAAGCACACACGATGCATTGCCAATATATCGAGAATGCATCGCGAATGTATCGCGAATGCATCGCAAAAGCATCGGGAAAGCATCGGGAGCATAGTGGGACTGGGCTTTCAACATGTTCATTACCACGCCCCAAGCGATCTCGTGTACAGAGACCACTCGTGTTCTTTTTACTACTAATCGACTGCGCAATGCCGACTCATGCGGTGGAGTCATGGTGAGTAAATATGAAATGTTTAAAATATTTTAAAATATAAACACTTTAATAGGTTATCGATCAATATAGCGGGTCAGATCAGATCAGATCATAGTCACATTCAACGAGAAATTTACGTAAAAAACTGTCATGACGTCGAAGTTCAGAAACTTGCCGTAAAAATAAATTAACAACTTTGAAATTGATTAAGGGATTTAACCGTCAAAAAATTATTTTCTTCAATCATACTCACGAACGGTTGCCGTGTGTTACCGGTTGTCTTCGGGTGTTTCCGATTGGAGTGTCCAAGAGAAACTGGAACGGGTGTTGATTTTCCAATTCTCAATCGTCAAACCAACGATCGGTAACAACCGTCTATTGAGGTGGTTCTTGCCCGGTGTCTTCGTCCTTCGAGTCAAATCTGCAGCAGAATAGGAACGGTTGCATTTCGCGAAGGTCAAGTGGTACATCAATCGCATTTTCCTTGCGAGTAGAAATGTGAAGGGTGTTGATGATCGAGATCACGAACACCCGCTAAATAATGGGCCCGGACCCCTAAACTTAAGGGGGTTTTCTCTGAGATGCAGTTGCTTACGACTGCAGGATAACGATTTTTTTCATAAAAAGTAAACAATCAAAACAATGTTTGCATCCTTTTTGCGTGCGCAAATTCAATGCACACTAAACGCATGCTTTACTAACGCGTTTGGTTTATCACGCGCCGCATAGCGCCGTAATATATACGCGGGAAATTATGCA
>JXSR01S005162.1:31508-46749 GCA_000969725.1 Ophiothrix spiculata
TCAATTGTCATTTTTGGCCAACAAATTCAAGAAATATAACTTTATTAGTTTTCAAAGATGGCGGCGGCGGCCATTTTGAAAAACGTGTAAAATTACAATGTTCCCGCCATTTTGGCGAGGTGTATAGGAGCTCATTTTTTTTAAATACCACTTGCCCTTACTAAATCCACTGAGAAACTTTGGTATGCTAAAAAATGGTCAGCAAACCTCTGAAAATGACTCTACTATTAATGCACTTATCACTTGTAACTCCGGCCCCCGGGAACCCGGGCACTAGCGGGGAACTCGTCATGCTTGCGCGGGGAAGTTGTGCATGCTGATGTCCCCGCCAGGCGGGGAACTCGTGCGGGGATGCGGCGGTGACTCGATGGTGACCATTAAGGCGGGGAATTTGACCGGGACTTAAATCTATGGAATGTGAGCCATTTCCCCGTGGTATGGGGTCGGTGACTCGGTTTTTAGGATGCCCCGCCCTACGGGGAAGTCGGCAGAGTGTTCGGCGGGAACTCGTCAAATTCTGATGAACGAGTTCGGGCGCATTCCCCGCTAGTGCCCGGGTACCCGGGGGCCGTAGTTACAAGTGATAAGTGCATTAACAGTATCAATTTAAATACGCATGCACATTAAACATTCAAGAGACAGAGATTGATAAAATTTAGAACCGCTCCTCAGCAGAGACTGTTGACTTGACGCTATTTAGCATTATAGAAGTGAGTAGCCGCCATCATTAAATCGCGTGGCTAGCCCATCAAAATAAATGTAAATCATTCGAAATAATAGCAGAAAAGAAACATGAAAATTACTTCATAAAGATATCATTATCGCTGCCACCAACTAATTTTCACACCAAAGCTGAGCAAAAGCTATTTGAATTTGGCACCAGAATTGCATTCATCAATGTTGCAATAATTTTGACCAATAAGGGTGAAAGCCAATGCCGTAATTTGCCGAAATTGATTATTTGGCAGATTTGCAATCCTTATACTTACGTCAAAACACCTGCGGCCTTTGGCAGACCATAACTTGACTTCTGGAAATCGGTTAAAGTTCAATGAGGTGTCGTGTAAAAAGTAAAAATGATAAGAGTAAGCAAAGTTACAAATTTTAGTAGGTAGATTGATAGTTGATAGTGTATAATTGTCTTCTGTATACGACCAAAAGCAAAGAAGCCATGTTTCTTTTGCTTTCGCTTGAGGAAGCACCAAAACATTGTTACGAATCACAAACTCTTAAGTGGCGATTATCTATACTTATACGCCGGGAAAGTAGTGACGTCATATTTTATGTTAATCACCCAAAACAGTTTTTCAAAATTCAGACTAGCGAGCTGTTTTCAAAATTCGGACTAGCTACCCTATTTTAAAATTTGGACTGGAGAGCCTATTTTGAAATTCGGACTAGCGAGCCTACTTTGAAATTCGGACTAGCGAGCTGTTGTTTTAATCGGACTGGCGAACCGATTTTAAAATTCGGACTAGGTTTTTTTTTTATTTGGACTGACGAGCCTATTTTCATATTCGGACTAGCGAACCTTCGGACTAGCGAGCCGGTTTTTTTTTGACTAGCGAGCCCTCTTTTTCAAGGTTATAGTTTCCACATTGAATAACGTTTCGAACTAGTTAGCCTTTGGACTAACGAGCTTTCGGACTAGCGAGTCGTCGGGACACAATAGTATAAAGAAAATGCTAAATAGTTGAGTTAATTGGTAAAATAAAACCAATAATCCATGGATAACCTTCGGCCGAAATCTGCATCTGTCTGTGGTAAAATGCACATAAAAGCAAGAGGAATCCAACACGAAAAATCTGTAAATACAATATCAGACACACGAACTGTCACGCACGCTTCTATGCGTCTAATGTCATTTCCAGCAGCTGTAGACGCTTTTTGAGCTTCAACAATATTGATACATAAGAAAATAACACTACTCTAAACAGGTAGAAGTTTAGACCAATGAAGATCACACGAGAAAATACTGGAGCAAGACGACTGCCATCAATTAGACTGATACGATATGAACAATACATTGGCATTTTTTGCACTGGAATATAATAATAAACACATCCATCTCGTCCATCTATTAATCTTAACATCATAGTAACAATACCAGTAGTATCACATTGATATTACAATGCGCAAGCTGTAAAAAAGCAAATGTTGACCTTCGTTAGACACTTCTAATACATTAGTGAATATATAAAATTCAAACCTACCCTTTAATTACTTGACGGGGTTCGGTAATAAAAACATCATAACTCATTGAGAATGCTTAATATAATTTTATTGTCTCATAATGTATGTTTCAGTCAAAAGTATTATGAATGGTTAAAAGCTATATTGTTAAATTTAGACACAGTTTATATTGCTTTAATGATTCTATTGTTTCCAACTGGTATAAGACCTTCAGTAAAATTCCTAAAAAAAGTCTCAAATAGATTTTGAAGACACGTAGTTAATGGCCTCAAATTACTCTTACATACTGTAGCAGAAACATTCTTTCTATCTTTGAAATTGAAATACTCTATCACGTGAGTTAAGAGGTGAGAGTAACTATGTAAAACCTTAGACATTATAAACATTCTGATAAAGCCATCGTTATTGTTATATATATAATAAACTTGAAGATGATATGACCGTCCATCCCAAACCAGTCGTAAATGCATCCTCTTGTCATATTTACTTTTTGAAATATTTGCAAAGACCATGTTAAGAGGATTAAAATGAACATCAATAAACTTCACCCAATTTCAATATTTATACCGTCAAAGGTTGTCAGAAAGTAAAATGTTTAACTGAGATAAACGCGTTACAAGATCAGTAAGGTTCATATTTTCTATAGATTGTCCTCAAAATAAACAGATATAATTTCCGATCATTCTCTTGAAATGAAACTGCTAGTGTTTTGGAGTGAGCACAAGGATTGTGAGTTATAATATCAATTTCCGAAAATTACGACCTTGACATGTACTTTCACCTGAAGCGAAAACTGACGTTTGCTGCATTTACTGTATAATCATTTTAATAAGCCTAAAAGAGATACACGACGTTGAATGTTGCAAGACTGAAAACATATTGAGAACTGTTGTACAGTCAACGAAAGTGACAAGACAATGCCACATAGAAAACTTTGGGAATCCTCTCTACAATTTATCAACAATTCAAATATTGCAAATAGGGATTTTATATAAATGAAAGATTACTAGTTACAGGTCCCCTGGAATCTCTTAAGACATGTTCGTCATGTGAGTTCAATAAAGTCGTATCTGCAATAGCTGTCATTTTTTATGAATTTGCATTGCACACTTTATAATGTCCAGTCTTAGGTCAATGGCTCTTACAATGGTTCTTAAGGGGACATCAATAACCAAATCTAGAACACTTACTTGAGGAAAAATTTTAGGTATTTTTATAGATAAATTTACATATGGCAGCTATTGCAGATACTACTTTCTTATACCCACATGACGACACGGTCTTTCATTGTCCATACGACTAATAACGAATTATAAATAAAACATCCCTGTACATAAGACAAAGAAGATTCTATAAAGGTCAAAAGGCAAAACCAACGACGCTGAGAGTATGAGAGAGCGAATCTGCTAAAATAATTCATTAAATATTAAGACCATGCTTTAATTTTTGTATCTTGTTCAATTCTTACATTCCGAGCATGAATCAGAAGAAATTACATTTGAATGGATTTTGAACATGTCACTCAAACTAAGCTAATTTTGTATAGCAAAAAAGAAGCTAATTTAATTTAAAAGCAAAGCAAATATTATCGTACCGTACTTATAATCAAAAAACATCGAACATCAACGTACATCAAACGTGTTACCTAAAAAATTAGGTTGACACTCTTAAATGTCATGTAATTGGTACCACATTTTCATGATAGAAAATTAAAAGAATTATTAGTTTAGTTCCGATCGACATAGCTTTTAGTTTAATTCTGATTGGCGGAATAAGTAGGTTGGAATACATGCGATGTAACCATGTTATTCATGCATAAAAAATAATGACAAGAATACTCTATTAATGGAGGAAAAGACTTATTGCTTTTTAATGTACATTATCATGATTATTGTTAAAGGTTGTACTAAAAGGGGTCGTAACTACTTCAAATTCGTTTGAATTTACCTATTTAAAGACTGGTACTGGGCATGTGTGTAATTTGGGCGTAAATTAGTGTTTTTTGTATGCTATTGAGCTTAATCTTG
Source organism: Ophiothrix spiculata (assembly GCA_000969725.1). Lineage (NCBI taxonomy): Eukaryota > Metazoa > Echinodermata > Ophiuroidea > Amphilepidida > Ophiotrichidae > Ophiothrix > Ophiothrix spiculata. The sequence goes on from JXSR01S005162.1 coordinate 35,729, forward strand.
TTAAGCTCAATAGCATACAACGTTGATATAACCATTTTCTTGTTTAAAATTTGTTGGGGCAAACTTTGCAATTTTCAATATGTAACTGTATGTATTATAGTATGGTATAAGAAAACATACTGTAACTGGCTTTGGAATATACTTTATGATTGAAGCTTAAAGCACCTCGTGCTAAACAATTAATTTCAGTAGAGGACGACGCTATATAGTCTGTTTCAACTAAGAGAGTGAGAGAGAAAAGAACTTTTCTCAGCTACATGTTATAATGCTTTATACAGATGTATTTCCTTTTAGTTTTTGCATTCAATCCTGTCCTTTCTTCCATTGATATTCCGTACATTCCTGTCATTCCGTATTAGTATTGTAGTATCTAGGACTAAGGAAAGGGTTCCCGATGCAATCTATATTTTCTTGACCTCAAAATGAAAGAATACCGTATGCAGCGATATTGTTTCACATGCAGTTGAGGCATTTAAATTGGAAACTCGTATCCGAATCAGTCGATTAGATTTCTGGATTACATTTGCATGTATCTCACTATCTGATAATTTAAAACATGAAGCTTAGTCTGACTAACTCATTCGTTGGCCCTCGGGAAGGGTTCACCCACCACGTGACTCTGCTCACGGACCGCAGAAGAAATATGTCATTAGTGATTTTTGGTAATACATAAGGCAACAAATTTATCATAAAATTAACAACAGCGAGCGCAACCCTTTTGTGTGAAACAGATATATCTGTCTTGTGTAAAGTGAAAATAAATAGTCATTAAAACGTCCTATCCAGAGGCGTTTGAAAAAAAAGGGGTGGGGGCAACCCGCCAGATCCTCTACTCTCAAAGTCAAATTCAAATGGCAATTGAAACAAATTCTTGTTGTGTGAGTTTTTCCAACAGACATCTTGCTTAAAATGTTAAGCGGACAAGGCACAGCGATTTCTATAAGATTTTGGCAAAATTGCTAAAATTCGTTTGAAATGAGATTTAAAAAAATTGCTAAATTGTTGTTATATTGAACTTGAAGTTTGTGATTGAACTGTAATAAAAACAATATTTCATATGAACTTTCTTTGTAATTAAAATGCTCACTTCCATAGCATTAGAGCTACATTAATGTTATTATGCAAACCTTGGACTTTTTAAATTCGCTATTTCTGTAAAATCACTTAGTTGGGGCTCAATCCATGGTCCCGTTCTCGAATCGAGTAGCAGAAGTTTTGAAAGTGGTTTTCTATAGATTTTTGGATGCTGAATCCGAATTTTGGGGTCCAACCTCTGGGAAAGGTGGGGAATTTGCGCAAGAGCGCGTTTTTCAAAATGGCCGCCAAAATCCAATATTATGACCAAATACCCTAATAAAAAGGCCAATAACATAGAAATTTCTTTTTTATTACAGCTAGAATTAAGATCCAAGATTATATATTAACATAACCTGTAAGAATCAGCAACAAAAATTGATGACAACGATCTCTAGAGGGCGCTGTTTTCAAAATGGCCGCCAAAATACCACAAAATGATCAATTTCCCAAATAATTGGCTCAAAAGAAACAAATATCTATTTCATTACAACTAATCGGGAGATATATGATTATAATAACATATACAAACCAAGACCCAGCATACGAATTAATCAGTTGAGGTAGAAATCTCTCCCTAGAGGGCGTTTTTCTTTCAAAATGGCCGCTTAAATCCCATAAAATTACCAATTTCTATATTTCATGATCTAAAACAAGTACATTTTCACTATTTTGAAACAAATATTTGAATTACTGATTATACTTGATCATAGAAAATAAGAAACAACAACAAAAATCAATTAGAAAGTCCGTCCAATGTCGGTAAAGGGTCTTATTGCCTTCAAAATGGCCGCCGGAATCCCATTAAAGCACCAAATTTACCGAATTTAAGGTCCAAAAATGTGCAAAATTCCATTTATTTTACACCAAATTCATAATTCAAGTTTACAATTTACTATCAAGACTAATAATGAACATAAAAAGTCAATAAAAATGTGATACATTGTTGCTAGAGGGCATTTTTGCTTTCAAAATGGCCGGCAAAATCCAATAAAATCAATAAATTTGCCGATGTAAGGTCCAAAAATATGCAAATTTCCCATACTTTATAACAAAATCAGGATTCAAGATTATACTTGACTATAAAAACTAATAATCAACAATAAAAGTCAATTAGAAAGGTGAAACTTTGTAGGTAGAAGGCGTCAAAATCCCATAAAAGCCCCAAATTTGCCAATGTAAGGTCAAAAAGTATGCAAAGTTCCTTTAATTTACAACATATAACAGGATTCAATATTCCATTTGACTATCAAGACTAATTATCAACAATAAAATCACTGACCATTGCGGGTAGAGGGCGTTTTTGCTTTCAAAATGGCAGCCAAAATCCCATAAAAGCCCCAAATTTGCCGATGTAAGGTCAAAAAATACGCAAATTTCCTTTAATTTACAACATATAACAGGATTCAAGATTACATTTGACTATCAAGACTAATAATCAACAATAAAATCATTAAAAAAATTATGCATTACGGGTAAAGGGCGTTTTTGCTTTCAAAAGGACCGCCAACATCCCATAAAAGCATCAAATTTGCCGATTTAGGGTCCAATTATATGCAATTTCCCATACTTTACAACAAATAGCAGAATTCAAGATTACTCTTAATTATTGAAATTAATATTCAACACTAAAAGTTGTTGAGAAAGGTCTTATAATGTCAACTGAGGGATTTTGCTTTCAAAATGGCCGCCAAAATCCCATAAGAGCACAAAATTTGCCGATTATTTTTGTTTATTTTACAATACATAATATTAAACTTAACCAACTTCCATTCCGTCCACGGACGACCGATGATGATGATGATATTAAACTTGATTTGTGAAAAATGAGCATCCTCAATAATATTAGTAAATAGGCCAGGCCATAAATGAAGATGAATCATAAGAAAATGTTTATGTTTTGGATCTTTAATAAACAATTTGTGGCTTTTATGGGATTTTGGCGGACATTTTGAAAATAAAAACGCCCTATACCGACAGTGTATTACCTTTGTCATTGACATATATTGTTGATTTATAATTACATATTTATAAGTGTAATCGTAAATTCTGATAATTGTTGTGAAATGAAGTAAATTTATATTCAAACTTAATTTGTTACATTTGGTGATTTTATGGGGTTTTGGTGCTCATTTTGAAACTCTACCGACACTCAGTACTGCCGACACTGTATCACCTTTCTCATTGATTTTTTATGTTGTATATTTTTTTATCAGTCTCTAAAGTGTAATCTTTAGCCTATTATTTGATTAGGCCTATTAGTCCTAATAGTCAGTTAAAATTCTGTCATGGAATAAATGGAATTTTGCGTATTTTTCAGACCTTACATCGGTAAATAGGGTGCTTTATGCGATTTAGGCGGTCATTTTGACAATGTTTCACATTTCTAATCGATTTTTATTGTTGATTATTAGTTTTTGTAGTCAAGTATAATCTTGAATTCTGATTTTGTTATAAAGTATGGGAAATCTGCATATTTTTGGACTTTACATCGGCAAATTTATTGCATTTTGTCGGCCATTTGAAAACAAAAACGCCTTCTAGCAACAATGTATCACATTTTTATTGAATTTTTATGTTCATTATTAGTCTCGATATTAAATTGTAAACTTGTATTATGATTTTGGTGTAAAATAAATGGAATTTTGCACATTTTTGACCTTAAATTCGGTAAATTTGGTGCTTTAATGGGATTCCCGCGGCCATTTTGAAGGCAAAAATGCCCTCTACCGACATTGGACGGACTTTCTAATTGATTTTTGTTGTTGTTTCTTATTTTCTATGATCAAGTATAATCAGTAATTCTAATATTTGTTTCAAAATAGTGAAAATGTACTTGTTTTAGATCATGAAATATAGAAATTGGTAATTTTAAGGGATTTTAGCGGCCATTTTGAAAGAAAAACACCCTCTAGGGAGAGATTTCTACCTCAATTGATTAATTCGTATGCTGGGTCTTGGTTTGTATATGTTATTATAATCATATATCTCCCGATTAGTTGTAATGAAATAGATATTTGTTTCTTTTGAGCCTATTATTTGGGAAATTGATCATTTTGTGGTATTTTGGCGGCCATTTTGAAAACAGCGCCCTCTAATGAGTCGTTGTCATCAATTTTTGTTGCTGATTCTTACAGGTTATGTTAATATAATCTTGTATCTTAATTCTAGCTGTAATAAAAAAGAAATTTCTATGTTATTGGCCTTTTTATTAGGGTATTTGGTCATAATATTGGATTTTGGCGGCCATTTTGAAAAACGCCCTCTAGAGCAAATTCCCCACCTTTCCCAGAGGTTGGACCCCAAAATTCGGATTCAACATCCAAAAATCTATAGAAAACCACTTTCAAAACTTGTGCTACTCGATTCGAGAACGGGACCATGAATTGAGCCCCAACTATAAATGTTAAGAACAAATATTAACGAAGCTGTGTAGGATAGAAAAATGAACCAATTCAATTGTGAAACTATAAAAATGAAAGTATAAAAAGAAAGAAATGAAGCCGCAAACTATATATACGTTCAATGGTTATAATAACATATCAGTCTAAATTGAGTGATAACTGTTGACAGTTTCCCTTCTCTCTAATTTGATTTTCTAAAGTAATTCACCTTTTGATCTAGTGTAACACTCTGTAGGTTAAACACGTATACATAGAATTATTACCTGAATTCTTGTAACCTTCGTGTCCTGATTACAAGCAACATAATCGACTTCAATTTTTGATTTCAACCGTAACAAAGTCAAAGACCTATATACATACGACTTTGGTTGAAAAATAACTTTTCCATCTGATATTTTGGAACAAGCTATTTTAGAGGTTTAAGGTTGGGCATATTTGACACCAAAGTCTAGAATTCAGCTGTATCAAACAAATTAAATACAAAAACAACCAATTTTCATCAAAGCAATAGCAAATAAGCTGAAACAACTGTCACACAATAACCAACTCACAAAAACCAATAATATCAATAATACAATCAACATCCAAAATGACATGCATAAGGGTTACCAAAGTATTACGTAGTGTTGCCAGTCACAATGCAAACCTATGGTGTTTTGATGATATTATTGAACTATTTTTTTACTTTTGACTAGTAACAATGTTTACTTTAATAATAGTTTTTTAAAAGTTTACTTTTAATATCATTTGAGATTCATACATTATTGTAAAGCATAATTTGGAATATAATGAACTTAATAACAGTCAATAACAGGTAAAAATTTCAACACACGAAAATACTGCTTAAACTCTATACAGATTTATGTTGTGTATTCTTCAAATGCCTTTATTTCTATTTGGAGGCAAAAAATGCAGAAATTGCTTTATATTCGTCCTATATGAGTGTGAATTGGTTCATTTCTGCTCAGTGTTCACCTTCTTTGCATATAACCTTTAAGGCAACGTTATAGGCTGTGTAACTTTAACCTTGGGTTAATAAAAATTACGCATTCAATCGGCATTATTATTTGCCTTTGTTGACAAACTAACTACACTAGATACACATCGTCATTTTTTGTCGTCATTTTCATTCAGAATTTGTCTCATGGTGTTAAATTTCTCCAAAATGTTAAATTTTTATTCGGAATGAACCTTTTCATGTTAATTTTTTCTCAGGATGTAAAATTGTTGACATGGTGTAAAATGTATTACCACTTACAAAATGGTTAAATATTTTTCACATCACGTCACATTTTGCAATGATTACCCATCGGTAGTATTTGATAATTCACAGTACATTACTTTCTTTGGTAATCATTGTTTACAATAATCATGATAATAACCTTGGTCTTTTTATTATACTCTGACAGGTACTGTGGATTTTATTCTAAAAAAAATATTTGCTGACTACTTCAGTTTTCTCCAATGAGGAACATTTTTATTTTAAGGTGTTTGCCACTGTCATAATTTTTTATCATTCTAATTGGATTTTTAAATATTTTCTGGAAACTCGAAGTCAATATGCATTCAGTTGTCTGGATTTTGCAGTTGGTAAAAATGACGAAGTCTATCTAGCCCATTATACTATAGGTGTTGGTTTGTTTGTTTTTACCATCACCATCATAATCAGTTAATATATTTACACTATTATTGTTAATGTCATTGTTGTTAATGTTGTAGGTATAACAATGGTTGAATATAAGTGAATGAATACAAAAGTAATGGCAAAGATTGGTTAAAATGTAAAAGGAAACCTTCCGTCTGTAGTGATTTACATCAAATAAATACATTACTGAGCAACAGATAATAAAACAACTCACATAATTCAATAAAATCAACGAGGTGTCATTTCATTTCCATTGTCCCATCCAATATTCCCACGCAAATCTTGTCTTTTCGTTCAATGTCTTCATTTCTCGATTTTACTCCTTAGTATCGCACCTGTCTGCTTATTTCCTCAATATCAAAACCCGTCTGTCGTATTATACGAAATCACCCATCAATTTCATGTCACAATTCTAAAAAAAAGTATGGTGAATAGTTAACATTGATAACATTTGTATATAATTGATTAATTCATTCGTTTGCTCATTTAATTAAAATATAGCTTTCATTTTTATATACAATCTAGCTTGTCACAATCGAAATATAAGAATATATCAAAATGTATGCGTTTAACTATTGTATGTGCAAGATAGACAAGAAACTCATAACACTAGTATTCCACTGCATCTTTTTAAAATGTAGGTTTTAGAATATGTAATTTCTAGCAAACACATGAAGATGATTGAAGTAATGCTTTGATCGAATTTAAACACAAGAAAACTTGTATTTACTCTACGCAATACATAGGAGAACCAAACTTGATTAAGTGAAGCTTGTGATTAAAATGACTTGATTTTCAATCAATAATCAAAACAAATTAATATTGCTTCATTTTACCGACGGTTTTTTGAGTATTTACCTACAAAATGTATATTGGGAATGTCTCTCAAAATAAAACAATTTTGTACATCTTAGGAAAGAATATTTACCATGTTTGCAGAAGACTGAATCTTTAATTCTAATCCAACAAGATATGCTGTTGTAAAGATACAAACATTGAATTTTATTCAGCCTTAATTATGACGCACAAATGTTTAATAAGCCAGTAGAAACTGCAACACAATAGCGAATCATCTTGCGAAATTTTTCTCTCAGACAGTCGATTTTTCCCCGGGAGGCGTTCGAGGAAGAAGGTGGTACACATGCTCGTCAGAGCACCTCTAAATCGGACCCTAAATGTCAAAATCATGTACAGCAAGTTCCAACCCTTAATGTCGTAAAATATTCAAAATCATACCCCTAAATGTCGCGATGACGTAATACACTGAAATTAACCCCTAAATGTTGTAATGGACATTTGGCCCATTAATGGCGTAACACACTGAAATTGACCCTAATACCGGCGTAGCAACGCACTATGTTCTGCCATAAAAACATGAATAATACATTGTAAGCCTTTTCTAAGTTTCTTGGAATTTTAGAATAGCTGACAAAAAAGTGACCCCAAAGTAGAAGATATCGTAAAAAGACGACCCTTAATGTCGAAAGTGACCCTATAAAGTCACCCATTTTTAAAAGACGTCGACGACGCCAATGGGGCAAAATCCGACCCTTTTTCGACGTTTTTTCTGACCAGCATGCGTTCCACTTTTTTCTACGAGCGCCCCCGCCCAGGATTTTTTTCCAAATACAGCTTGTCCCAATATTAATGCAACGAGTAAATAAAAAATATTTAAAAATAGTTGCCAAAAGAGTAAATCATAGTAATAAATGTTTATCAAAAGCAGAGTAATTGCTCTACAACATGCTTTTTGTCCCGTTTCATTTTACCACTTCAGTCCAAAGATATGAAGAATTCAAGAATGCCCTTTAAATCTACTTTGGGCCGATTTGCAAGTTTAGACTTCCAGCTAAAGAAATGCAAACTTGTAAGGAAGAGAATTATGCAACCAATTAGAGCACAATCAATCCAAACCAATCTTACCTGACCTGTACCTAACATTAAGTGATTTTTAAGTTCATTTTTAACTTAAATAGGTCAACATTTTCTATTAAAGACGGATCTTCCTGATTCTCTCATATTTCTTTAAAAAGTAATTCTAATGAAAAATGTCAACCAATAATAAGTTTTTAACTGAAACCACGGAAGAAAACTGAAGACAAAGGAGTTTAAGAACTCAAGTAAGTGAATGATTCATCTGGCTCGTCAAGGGGACAACAGGCTGACTAAACCAGACGCAACAACCTGCTTAATATCAGCAGATCATCATTAAATTGAGTCCTTATGTCATGAAATGGGTTCAAGAGAGCTTCTCCTAATCATGTGATGTTTTTAGCAATTTCCATTCAACGTGTGCCCAATGACGTCACCAGAGGTGAATCTTTACAGATTAACAAATCGGACCAACAAGATTTTTCGGGTCTTTACAGATTGTGCAATAACTTTTGATTTAGAGATCCAAATTAAACAAAACAAAAATCCTGTAAATGCTAATGGTCGACTTTATAATATTATTGTAACGTTTGCTCACCATTGGGCTCTGTCCTCTCAAAATAAAAGTTCAAATTTCGTTGCGTTTTTATTGGGACACCCTGTAGTTGGTCTCTTTTTAGATTAATTTTTAATGTTGTTGAAATCTTTCAATTTCGGCCCTGAACTATACACAACAACCAATTTTCAAAAAAAAAATGTTGGCAAAACAAACTGCAGAGATTCTAATATTTTGTTTTTCAAGAATTTCTTATCAGAGGCAAACTAAAGTTACTTTTTTGTTATTTTAATCGTTTTCTGATGTAGATCCAGGGCAGCAAAAATGTATCAGACTTGAAAACCTGACCTTTGACCTTCATAACTTCAGTGCAACCATGGATCCCTGTACGACGTGTTAACGGTTCAGATCTACGTGACATGTTAACGATTTCCCATTTTTGTCACGTTTTAATGACCTACAGAATATTTCTTTAGCTGGAATGAGATTGATGCACATTTTAAATTAGTTTAACTGTTGATCTAATGACAAATTAATCGCCACATGGTACGCTCTTTATACATGCACCAACTGTTAAACTTTCATTTCAAACCAGACAGCCAGTCTCGTTTTTATTGCACTTTTTCTGAGGTATATATAGTAGATCGGTCCGGTGTCTTGGGAAAATATTTCGCATCATTACCCTTAGATGCATTACAAATGAATACGCTAGAATAAGAACATCCCAACTCCATGGGCTGCCTTCTGTATATATGTAAAATAAAAAATGCACATAAAACTCTGAAAATGCTTTCAAATCGCTAGAAAGCATTTCCATGTCTTTATCCCAATCATAGTGTCTCATTTGACCTTGTAGTTTACTTTGTTAGACATTGTTGGATAATTTTCCTAGCATATAGTTGCAGAGGGGAGCTCGTGGAGTTGGGATGTTCTTGTAATGGCTGTTTAAATAAAGCAACAATGTACTATAACAATTATATAACAATGTCTAAACAAGTCAACTACAAGGTCAAATGTGACAATATGATTAGGATATTGACATGGAAATGCTATTTTAGTGATGTGAAAGCATTTTCAGAAATTTGTATGCATTTATATTTAAGTTAGGATGTTCTTATTCTGGCGTATTCAAATATATATAGTTCTCGTAAATAAAATTAATCTTGTACCATACAAATTATGGTTAAGTCAATTATTTTGTCTGGTGTTTAATCAATTTAGATGTCTTTTGTCTCCGTTATTAATTTACTCTATCGAATAAAGATTGAATGCTAGAATATATCATCTATTATCATAAAACAGTGTTCAAATTTTACTTTTTACTCATTAAAGTAATTATTGTTATTATTTCTTAAAGTGAAAATCGTGATGGAATATCTGGCAATCTGTAACTGTAGACAAGACTAATTAGTAATTGCTCACGGAGAACATATTTGTAAATGATACCCTAGATATTTTGTAAATCAGAGTTGTACCAAGTGTCTGCGAAAGAGAATCAAAAGTGTGTTTCAAACTTATTCTATTGATTTGACTAAGTTAAGTAATGTAATGACATAAGAGAAAAGCAACGAGAAAACAGCATTACATGTAACAAATGAAGTTTAATGAATTTTTAGTCCGGTTAGTTATTATTCAGAATGCTTTAAATGCCCCAAGTAGTAAAACATACTGTAACAAACCACTTGATACAAATGTTATACAATCGAGCAGTAAAATGAGGATAACTTTATTATGTTTCATAGCGTATCGTAAAGGGTTTATTACCGAGCACGGTGTCAAATTGCAAAAACATATCAAAGGCAAGACAACGTCAGGCAATTCCAATATTAGAAACATGAACCAATTCAAACGTAAAACTAAAGTACGGTATAAAAAGAGACAAATGAAGCAGTAAAATTATACATTCAATGATTAAAATAATGTGTCCCGCCGCGGCAAAAGGATGCAGTTGTCGGCTCGTACATGTTGCTTATTGTAGCATATCTGATGTATACAACTAGTATACATATACGACGGGACACATATATCAATCTGACTTGACTGTTGACCGGTGTACCGTCGAAATCTTGGCGTGTCACCAAGTTCGCCGAACTTCGCCCTAATTTCCACCAATCAGAGAATGAATTCAGTCTTCTTAATCTTGTTCGATTTTCGCTAGTTTCAACAAAGCTTCGCTCTCAGTGCCCTTGGCTGGATTTAATGATTGAGTTGAATAGACACTTAGCACAAGCTCTTCGCTCAGAGTCATTCCTTTACGAGGCGCTGTATCGACGTAACATGGTACACGCTTTTACTTGGCCAAATTTTATTTATTTCTCATTCCCTGCTACTCAGAGATCACAATTTATCCATGAAACCTTCTTCTTTTCCCTTCTTGCACAACTTTTACGGAATAAATTACAATTTCTCGTCTACTTTTGTCCATTTTTAGCTTTGCATCACGATGCAGATATCCCTCGCATACACCACC
>JXSR01S005163.1:0-10167 GCA_000969725.1 Ophiothrix spiculata
ATTAATGTAAACTAAGTTTAGCTCTTTGTTATGAACTGTAACATTTATGTGTGTATGTAATAAGAGATTGAAATTTACAGAAAGAATTGAATCTGATGCAACTTGAAGAGAGCAGTTCAAAAGTTACTTCCAAGACCTGGAAGTGAATGGCAATTCTAATGTAAAAAAAGAAGGAAAATAAATTCCCCTGGAAAGAAAAATGTATTGTATTTAAACTTTCATATGTAAAAATACTTTATCTTTTACTTTTACATCAATTTCAAAGGGCTTAGTATCAACCAGTTTAAAGTATAAAACCAAATACTTATTGATATGCTTCTCATATTTCACTCTTGAATTTAGACTAGACAATAGCAAACTAAGGACAAGGGCCACTAGCAATTTGGTTTTACCATGTTAGTAATATACATGCTTGCTTTGAAGTTCTTTCTTGGGGAATAATACAAATACATAATGCTAGTACAGAAAACCTTTGTCATTTTACCATGTTAGTAAATGTGACCGATGTGTAGTCTCTGGAAACCCACTTAGCAAGGCAGTTGCATGGGTCCGGAAAAGGGATAGTAAAATGATATTGATGGGAAATATGTTTGTCATATACATGTTGTAAAATATCACATTAACAAAGGAGACTAACTTAGAACTATTACAATCTTGAGATTTTATAGTGTCAAGTTTACCATGTTTACCTGATGAGTTTATCTACATGTTTTCTATTCAATCCAATTCAAATTCAATTCAATTCAATTCAATTCAATTCAAAATTTATTCCAATATCAATTACATGTACAAACAATCAGAACACTTTAAAATACAATAAAAATAACAAAAACATGATATTGAGGACACAATTGAAAGGCAAAAAAGACCTGAGTTAATTATGCCCTTCTAACTTACGGTTTTAACAACGAAAACAACAAACCAATTGCAAGAAACACAAACGAAACGATCAAACAAACCAAACAAGATATGCCCCAAAGAAAGCTACTCATATTTGGTCAGTAATTCTGATTTCATTCGATTTTTGAAAAGTTTGATATTATTTGAGTGTTTGATATTTTTGTCCAAAGAGTTCCAAAAGGTTGGCCCACAATTCCTAATAGCGCAATTTGAAATCTTTTTCTTTGCTAAGTTGATACTATAATCCAGGGCATTTCTAGTTGAATATCTGTGTGTTTGATCATGCTTTGTAAAGTACGTTGAAAAGATACGTGGAAGTAGGTTTGTGTGGTGTTTGTACAAAAAAATACCAAGATTTAGTTTATACGTATCATATTCATTGAGCACATTATATTTAGAAAATAGAGGACCACTGTGACTTCTATAGTGGCTTTTTGTAACAGTCCTGATAGCCCATTTTTGTAAGTGGAGTGTTGAGGACGGAATCCAAACTGTTTATCATTTAAAATTTTTATTTGTTAATATAATCTATACATCTGTTAAATACTAGCCTTTCTCTATTTAGTAACTATTAATACAAACAAATGCATTTCTTTCTAAGACAAAAGGTTAATGACTGAAATTATGTAAAGATATGAGGCGGTTATATGGAAGGTATGACCTTTCTTCGTCATGATTTAAACTTGATGAATTGTCCGGGTTCTAGGGTCTTTGTACATAGTTCTTCATAAAAACATGCTAAAGTTGTAGTTGCAATAATATTGGGGAAACAGCAGCTCTTTGCTTCACTAAAAGAACCATCTACTTAGTGAGATTACCCCGGGATTACCCTATAAACACCTACGAAGTGTAATAACGTTAGAATCTGATTAAATACAATTGAGAGGTTGCGTTGTAAAAACGCTATCGCTATTTTGGACGGTAACCTTATTTCTTTTCAAAATGCAAATAAGCAGCTGTTAAAATAACGGCAGCGGAACTCTTATTAAACTAAATTTCAATCAGAACTGTACGTTAAAAACCACTATTATATGCGTCTCGTGTTTTTTTATTCATACAAATTATGCCATTTAGACATCAAGATATGGTAAGACAAAGTGTAACCTATAATTAAAGCTATGTGACATTGTACAATCCCAGAATTTCGAGCTTAATTTGGGACAGTTGGTCAGCGCTATTCACTGCTTGAGTGGTTGCCATTGTAAAAATGGGAGAGGTTGATCCAACGGACAAGGCACAAAACACGTCAAGGATCAAATATGATACGGGAGGTTACCTAGATCATAATAATAAATTAGAGGTAAAAACAAAGTAAGCCAACTTGATGTGTTGAAAATATAGAACAATACGCTGGTTGCCATTGATTAATGTGTGTTTTGATTAGCGTGTGACTGCCAGTTGCGATTGCATTATCGGTAACCTTATCCTTAAAAATAGCGTTTATTGATCCGATGGATGAAGAAATAACGTATGGAATGGCTAGATTTCACGCTTAGTTAAAGTGAGACATACGTTAAACTGTTATGGCGCACATACTATGCTCTCATTTCTGGCAAAACAAATCGAATGATGTTGATCAGAACAAAAGGACTACAGTTATTCAAGCTCAATGATCACAACGGGGTACAAATTAATTTCATGGTTTAACGATTTCATTGCCACATGCGCACGCATAGCAATAGGGACTATAAATTATAAACTTCCACACACATTTGGCATGTTTAGTTAAGTGGGTGTTAACCCATTACAAAGTATAGGGATATAAAGATAACTCATGCATATCTATAAATCAGTCCCTAAAGCTAGCTTCCTAGATAGCTTTAGCGAATATCGTAGTGATAACCGTAATGCATTTTACAGTTAGGTTATCGCATATATGGTAACCTTAACCTTATTTTCGCAAACTATCTTATACATTGTATTTACGTGCACATCAAAGTAAATTGCGTAATATATTGTTCATGCTTTATTCTTTTGGTTTGCTGGAATGCATTATATAAATGACTTCATGTAATGTGGATGTCAGTCACAACAGAAGTACTAAGAAGACCCGACACATCAAGCCGTCGAGCTGGCATTGATATATACATCAGAATGTGTCCATATATGGATTAAGTAAGTACAATTCTTACAGAGTGACAGTAAGATTTCTGGAGAATTGTCTTGCTTTGTCTATCTGTGTGACAAATCAACAGGGATGGATCTTCTGGCTTGCTGCAGATATTATCACATTCAAGAAAGACGTTGTACCTCAAGCCCGGACCTCAAGAGATATGGAAGCATTTGTCTATCGGTGTCTTGTGAAGCTGTTTGACATTTTAGAATTATGCTTTTATTTACGACCAAAGACATTTGTTCGCCCGAGAGAAATTTTGTGTATAGTTTTAATCCCTATCAGAAACACTTCGCCTCGACGGAAGATACATTCGCTTACATTGATACTTACAATGTTGGCGAATAAACAGATACATTAGCTTTCGTCTGAGCGAAAAAAATGAGCCATTGTCGCAAGCGAAAGTCTCCAGGGCGTGCAAATGGCTTTAGATGTAAACCCTTACTTTTGAAATGTCGTATATATCATCCATTTGATTCTTCTTTTAAAATGTTGTATTGTATGTATTCAGGCATCTATGTATTGCATTCACAAAAAGTCATTATAAATCCATACCTGTTTTGTTTTATGTTGGTAGCCGTTTAGTATAAAAGAGGTGCATGAAGAGAGTACAATCAATGTTCAGTTTACACCTTGCATAATTTTCACACACCCTGTATAATGTCAGAATCATTTGTATTTTTAGTATCCTTGTAATATGAGCTTTGAAAAATGTATACTTTTATGCTCTTAAAATGTACATATTTAATTCTGTGTTGATGAATATTCAAATTTGTGATGTTTTCCTCATTTAGCGGTATGGTACATGTTTTCTGACCAATTCATGACATACGATCAAATTCAAAATTACAGAATAAAACACAACTTAAGAAACTATACACTTAACTGTAAGCATTGCGGAGAAGGGCTGAGAAGTAAGCATTAAGCCTGTCAATTCTCAGACTCCAAATACCTTAATAAACGAAACGTTCCTTGAGTGCATGCTGTCCTCTCTACAATGTGATGGCCACATAATAAAGGGAGAGGACAGGATGTTTCATTATGATCAAAGAGATGTTTGGTCCAAACTGGTCCCACGATGCTTTACCTGAACTGGGTCTCTATTAATAGTTTCCGAGACATAGGTTGTACGCAACTGCAACGTTAATTCCACTGAGCCTAACAGTAACACTGTCACTAAGTCACAAAATAGATCCCTACTAGTAACCCTTAGTTCTCGATAACGTCCATATTTTACGTTTATTATAAGACGTTATTTGACCCGTTTTGGACTAATCATAGACGATATAACATGCTTTATACTAAACATTTACAGCAACATGAACATTTTAAACAACCATTTCTTCCATCGTTGCCCAACGTCGGGCTCGCTTTGCAGGCCACTGTTTTCGAGCAAAGGACCAAGTGATATCGGATCTAGTTTGTTGGAGACTTCCATGCCCAAAGCGTGGAAGAAGACCACTCAACTACACTGATATGATTGCAAGAGATATCCAGCAAGATCCTCTTGATTTACCAAATCTTATGGGTGACAGAATTTCCTGGCAGAGCGTTGTGAATTGCATCTCGGTTGCGACCGCAAGATGATGATGATGAAACAACCAATGAGTCTCTACTGTTTTCTGTTTTCTTGGCCTTTAACCTTGTGTGTGTTTGAAATGACATGTAATTTTAAATTCAAACTGATTTCAGTAGATGATGCTTTACGGGGGTGTTTTCCGTAAAAACATGTTGCATTGCAGTACGTTCAAGTCAAAGCACATGTAATTTCAATATTTTCATCAGTTGTTTGTTCTACACTGATCTTCAAATCACTGACTTTAAAACCTGTTTAAATATTTTAATGAAATCGCTGAATCAATAATGTATTTTTCTACAATTTCCTTTTACAATTTACGCAGAATGTGGTGATGAATACATTCATCTGTACCCCGGTGACACCTACCAGCTCACATCTGTTAACTGGCCTGGTCTATACCCAGAGAACTCCTACTGCCACTGGGTCATCCAAGCCGAACCAGGCCGTCAACTCGTCCTCCATTTCACCAACTTCGCTTTGCAAGATGGCGATTATTTAGTGATTAATCTTGATGGCACAGCATACATCGATACTGTTCAACCAAGACAGGCTGGTGGAGGTCAAACCAGTCCTATCGATAACTTGCTCTTCAATTCTGTCAATTTAACTGGGAGTGAAATACCGAGAGATTTACTGTCGAAAGGACACGCTGTCGCAATCTCCATGGTAACCAATGGTTATGGAGTCGAACATGGCGGATATTATGGATTCGTTTTAGAAATCAGGGATACGGATGGATCAGGTATGCATTATTATAACTTTTTCGTAAAGTATTATGAAAATCATGTCTATTTACGATATAACTTATAGCTTCTTCTTCTTTAATTGTTATCTTTAAAAACAAGAGGTACGCTGTCATGAGTTTTGGTAAATCGCCTTTTTTGCCGCCGAACTTTTTTAAAAGCTAACGACATACTTTTACATTTACATAATTTGAACTTGCCCTTTTCAGACGTTGCCGCATGCTCAGATGGTTACGTAATCCCGCCTTATCAGGTGTGTAATGATGTGGTTGACTGCCCAGATAACAGTGATGAAGCACCTTGCCGTAAGTAGCACACAATAGACAAATTTTTGACATGTAGTGGCGCTCAGTATCAGGGCCCTGTCTCTCTCGCGTTTCTGCAGAAGCCGTTTTTTGACCATATTTGGTAGTCATTAAGGCGTCATTAAGATTACATGGGCGGGGTCTCTGTCAATCAAATGTGCAACCATGCACAGAACATGCGCAGAACATTGCGCATGGGAATTCCCGTGCCCATGTGTGTGACTTGAAATCTTTAAGCTTTATCAGCGCAGGTCAGCCGATTTCAAATGGAAATTTCACTCTCTGTGTCGGTGAGCTTATAGTACCATCAGCCAAAAGTTGTTCAGAATTAGTGTATCTAATGCTGTATGGGTCTGGTTCTATTCATTTTTCATTTTTATTGCACTGAAATTCAAGAGAATTTCCGGAACATTTTGTTGACAAAATCAGCTAAAATCGGGCATACTAATGAGCTTGTATGTGATTGGTTCAATACATAATTAACCTTGTGACGTCGAATTACAAATTTGCGCTGAAGCTTCATTTTGTCCGTTGGCAAGGTATAGGAAATTCCTATCCCGAACTTTAGGATCCCTGTCAGTATGAAAACGACCAAATCGCACAATGGTGAAAACTGAAAAATTATGTGTGACAGAGTCCAACTGGCTTTCGGCTTGCTACCACAGAAGTCGCATGAGCAGAAACGTTGGGTCTTAAAAGGATCACTTACCAAAATAATTACAAGTTATCGATTATGAAACACACACATCACAAGCAATTCTGATACTGGCACAATTTTGACCTAAAAGCCATTCAAGGAGACTTGAGTATAAGAAGCATTGTGGGACACGTTTGAGATGGTAGACTCACCAGGTAGACACTGTATGCAGCGCCCCAAGATGGAGCATAAGCACAGGGGGACCAACGGCTTTACGTGACTTCCAAACCATGGAGCAATTAATATGAATTAGAGTAAAGTTTCCGACCAGTAGGAGTGCCACCCGGCCGGGGCTCGACCCCACAACCTCTGTATTACGAGACCCGTGCTCTAACCGCTGGCCACGCTCCCCTCTTACCTCTTGGTTAGAGACGTTGGCGGACACGCTCCCTTCTTACCTCTTGGTAAGAGGCGTTGGCGGACACGCTCCCTTCTTACCTCTTGGTAAGAGACGTTGGCGGACACGCTCCCTTCTTACCTCTTGGTAAGAGACGTTGGCGGACACACTGTCTAGGGTTTTATCCCTCAATTTTAGAGTGTGTCTAGCGCTTTTATTAAACGCGAACTGTATACACGTGCATCATTCTCATCCACACATTAGAAGCCGTTACTCCCGAAAATTTTCTTTAGTTTGAATAATATCATGACAAAATATAGTACGCTTTTTCAAAGAACTGTTTACGTCGTTATTATACATGTTACAAAACATCTAAATCTAGCATGTCTAGTACTACAATATATCGTCAACAAAGTGATATAATGTTGTTTTCGTGCAGATGTGAATCAATGCAATTTTCAATTAAATATTACTGTAGTATAACTTGACTTATCTGCTGTTTTCTCCTTTCAGAATGCGGTGACCTTCCGCGCGAGGTCTACCTTCACAGCACCGACACGGTAAAGCTGACATCCTACAAATATCCATTCCATAACTACACCAATTCTCTTAATTGTCATTGGACGTTTACTGTTAACGCCGGGTACCGTGTTGTTGTCCACTTCGACGTATTCAATTTAGAAGAAAATTTCGATTTCTTAACTATTGTGGGTACCAACCACTTCTACCCATCCGTCGCTTACACGGGCAATACATTACCGCCTGATATTGAGTCGCCATCGAATTTTCTTTTCATCTGGTTCCAAACTGACAAAAAGAATGGCGCTGTAGGATTTACATTGACGGTTTCGGTTACTCAAGCCACGGGTAGGTAGCACTATACTAGTATATGAATTCAGATAATTTGTATTTTTACGTTTCTTCTTGCAAACTGCTAGGTCATAACGGGGACAGGAGCTGACGGGGGTGCCCTAGAGGAATGTGTTCCTCGACCCTTATTTATGGGTCATTAAGAGTCGCGGGTTCAAATTCGGTTGGTCGTAATGTGCTCCTATTTACCCGCGTGTTTACTGTACCGGTGTAAAATGTATCTTGGTCCCCCTGTAATGGTAGACCACCTTCCATAGACCATAACGGAATAAAGCGTGGAACTAATGTTACGTGAGAGTTGTTAGCCTCTTCTTTACTGTACGGCCCGGACAATAAGAACTGTGGACTAACATCCCAACTACACCGGTGTGAAAGGAATCTTGGTCCCCCTTAAATGGTAGTCCGCCTTCAATTGACCATAACGGAGTAAAGCGTGAAACTAATGTTGCGTGAGAGTTGTTAGCCTATACTTCACTGTATAACCCGGACAATAAGAACGGGGGACTTACATTCCTGCTACACCGGCATTCTTCAATGCTGGGAAGGTAACAGACTCGCAGGAAAGGAGGCGTGAAGACCCACTCACTGCAAAAATGTTTCATCTTTTAAGTATATGAATGGCAATTTCTATTACCGTCTGATCGTATCCTGTATATTGAAAACAAATGAATACGCCAGAATAAGAACATCCCAACTCCATGAGCTGCCTTCTGTTAAGTTATGTAAAATATAAATGCATATAAATCTCTGAAAATGCTTTCAAATCACTAGAAAGCATTTCCATGTCTTAATCCCAATCATAGTGTCACATTTGACCTTTTAGTTGACTTTGTTAGACATTGTTAGATAATTTTCCTAGCATATAGTTGCAGAGGGGAGCTCGTGGAGTTGGGATGTTCTTGTAATGGCTGTTTAAATATAGCAACTATGTACTATAACAATTATCTAACAATGTCTAAACATGTCAACTACAAGGTCAAATGTGACAATATGATTAGGATATTAACACGGAAATGCTATTTTAGTGATGTGAAAGCATTTTCAGAAATTTGTATGCATTTATATTTAACAAATATAATTAACAGAAGGGAGCTATTGGAGTTGGGATGTTCTTATTCTGGCGTATTCATTAATGTTTTGTCTGGTATCCCCAGGTCGACAAAAGTGTGACAATGAACTGGAGCTGCTGCCTGCCAATGATCTGCATGGCATCTGTGATGGCATCCAGGATTGCTATGATGGCAGTGATGAGAAAGAGGAATGCAGTGAGTTGTTTCCTGTTACTATACTCTGTAAATCTTGAAGTATGCAACAAGCAGCCGATTAACGCACATAAACCAATATAACCATACGTGGAAATAAATTAGTCCGAATTTCTCTAATCATTACAACTTACCAAATCATGCTGAATATTCAAACTTATGATAAATGTTTTTCCATGTGTTAGTAACAAAATTTGCCAAAAATAATACCATAATCGTGAAGAATTCTAGTAAGAAAATATTAATACGCAATGAGTTGGTCTTAATCAATTTTAATCGATCTCTTACACAATTCAAAACCACCAGTTCACAATGTTGTAGAATGCAAGGGATATGCTTTAGATCTCGTAGCAGAGTCCAATTGCTTGTTGCATACTTTTAGGTTTATAGAGTATAAACATTCCTTTGCATTTATTCGTTCTCTTCAAGCGTTTAAACAATTCTTTATGAAGGTCATTCGGAGCATTTTGATGAACTTCATAATGTTTGATATTGCTCTGAAGGCATGTAATTTTTTATGATAATCGGGATAGTTTGTAAATTTTACCTATGGCCCCTTATGCCCTTTTAAATGACGTTGGGCGATTTTTGAATGTAATTATGTTGTTTAAAATGTCCTAAAGAACATTACTGCCTAGTGTTAGGTCATTTTCAGGATTCTAAAAATTTGATTTTTGACCTATGAACTTATAAATGTCAGCTAGATCTCTTCGGTATATCGTATATATTGTAAGTAGAAGTTATACCACTCTTAACTTGACAGATACAATGGTTATAGGGAATTTGAACTCTGACCCCTCTGACCTCAGCTAACCCTTTAGTGACCCTATGAGTATAAAGTTGATGAAAGTTCATTAAATGTTGTCATTTTGTTCCTTCTTTCCTCATTTGCACGTGGTGTCTTTCTTCTTAATCAAATTTTATATGTTGTATATTTTTTCGGTAAAACAAACAAAATTGCATCGTATTTCATTTGTTTTAATATCAGAATGTAACAAGTCGGACAATTCGTCATGTGAGCGCAAGAAAGTCGTATCTGCAATGGCTGCCCTAAGTCATTCCAAGATTGGAGATTCGACAGTGTGCAATCCAAATTTATGATAAATGGCAGCTATTGCAGATACGACTTTCTTGCACTCACATAACGAATTTTCTTTCTCACTCCTCAGAATGCACGGCAGAAGACGAATACTACTTGAGACCCGATGACGAGGCACTTTTCTTTTCATCCGCTAACTATCCGTTGAATTATCTGCCGGATACTAGCTGTCATTATACTATCGTCACGTTTGCCGGGTTTCATCTCTTAGCACACTTTATTGATCTGCATTTGGAAAAATATTATGACTTTATCAAAATTG
>JXSR01S005164.1:24745-35267 GCA_000969725.1 Ophiothrix spiculata
CTTGAATAGTTTGGTGGGTTGAGACGCAGATATCTTCTGCTAGAGATGAACGAATGAAATCAGCTGCCCCTGTGAAAATATGAACAGTTACAGAAATGTAGAATATGATGGCATGATTTGTAATAACATACAGAGTTTTCTTTAAAGATGCAATTTATTTGGAAGAAATGATATAGAAATAGATATTTTTTCATAAAAGATTCAATGTGCAATAAAAAGCCTAAACCCATTCAATTCCAAATTTAAATAACACAATCTGTTTGTATTATTTTGAAAGGGCGTAGTGAAAGTCTTTGGCGTCTGGGACAAGAAGTGAAATTAAATTAATATGGCAAAAATTACACCCCAAAGAAATTTCAGCAGCTTTGAAAAACTCCCCTTTTTCATGTTTTTGACTAAAATGGGTAACTTGAACTCTGTTGTAATTTGCTTAAAATTTTGTTTTTATGTGAAAAGCACGAAAAAATGTTTGCGGTATTTTCCTAATTTTAGCTAAAATAATGAAATTTTAAAAGCGTGTGAAACGTGGTAAAACATTTAAGCCACAGATGGCTAATTTCAGTAGAATGTCACTTCTTGCTGCTGCCATAACATGAAATGTTGGCCCAATTATTTTTATGTAGTGACGATTTAGTGCCCCCAAGAGGCGGCACCCATATCGACTTGCCCCCTCACTCACTACACAACTGCTAATTTGGTATTGATTTCAAAAATCCTCTTCCAAGCTACTTTTTTCCTAATTAACTTGCAAGCTAAGGCACACCGTAGTGTAGTGGTTAGCAATCTAGCCTTGCACGCAGTGGGGCTGGGTTCGATTACCAAGATGACTTTGTCTGACTTGATGGGAGTATGGGATATTCAGATATTCAATCTTCTCCGCCTCTTACAAGAAGTATTTACACTCCCGGTCAAAAGTGTTTCCACACAAAACCTTTAACCAACTATATCTCGAGAACGGTTCATTATTTGCAATAATTTTTTACGGATTTTATATTTTTTATAGTTCTAAAGAAATCAACAGGAATTGCATTAAGTGAATTTGAAAATATGGCGTGCTAAACGTACTGTGCATTTGTTTGAAAGCTCATAACCTGACAATGTTCTTTACGGTAACACAGTGATAACAAGCAACGAGAATATTAAATTACACAAGTACATATCAATAACTGCATGTGGTGTATTTTTATTTGGTCCAGAAAATCTGCCATTTTGATGGTTATGGAGGATCGAATAGAAGAGGAAACATGGATTTATTTATATTGGATACATATGATAACTATAAAACACTAATTTATTAGTTTGGTTTTTTGATATAATAATTTGGTTTTTTGCCCGTTTTTAAGCATACGCAAACACTTTTGACCGAGAGTGTAGAGTTGGGTCAATATTTCAAGAAAAATCTTCACCCTTCGGAGTGGACGTAAAGCTGAAGGTCCCATGTACAGAAGAGTCATACCTGTAAATGTAATCGCAGTCAGTATCGTAAAGAGTAGGGTATTCTACCCCTGGCTGCTCCCAACCCCGTTTCGGCCATTCAGGACTTCAAAGTCCACATACTGCTGATATATATAGTTTATAACTTCTAGCAGTCATCATGAACTGAAGCATTGAAGCTATGGTAGAGTGTGGTACAAATAATGCCCAGGTCTTAGTACCAATCCTTGATGGTGATTGTTTTTTTCTTTCGCATGACATCATTAATTTTGTTGTGTGGTATAAGTTTAAAAATAATTTCTACTGATATGAAAACAAATTTTTTGCTACCAACATTTGGTCACAACATCACAAAATAAATGTGCCTTGTACCCTTGATTCAATTCAACATAGGTGCAATTTAGCGCAAAGTTTGAATGGTGTTTAAACTGATGCAAGTTATTTTACTTTAAACCACTCGTCATATTGATGTCACAATCAAATGTTTGGAAGGCCGCCTAACCCTTACACCCAGATAATAACTTTTTTGAGTTTATAGTCTTGATTTATTGAACCTTTTTTTCTTATTGCTTTATTTGACTAAGCCTGTACTTTGTGGAACTCACCTTGGAAGTACATTTTGCTCTCACTTTGGACAATGGATATGTACTGCCACTGATAGGCCTTGATTAGGGTGAAAACATAGTCGGCCTCCAAAAAAAAATTCGCTACCAAACATTTGGTTGTGACGTCAAAATGACGAGTGACTCCAAATAAAATAACTTTTATGTGATTGCACATGTATTGAATTGCCATATACATTGCACCAAATGTTTGTTACCGGTTCATACTTTAAATTTGATGGCAAATATTTGGTGACGTCATGACCAAATGTTTGGTAAAGAAAATTTTGTTTGGAGGCCGACTATGTTTTCATCCTTAGGCCAAGCACTCCTTGGTTCTGTGTCAGATAGGATGGTCCAGCATGGAAGTGGCCTTCGAGGCCAGATTGCAGGGTCCCATTATGTGTAATTACAACCCATGCTGTGGATTTTTGTTTGCGTTGTCCAATAAATGATTATTTTGCCTATATGTGGAACTCACCTTGGAAGTACATTTTGCTATCACTTTGGACAATGGATATGTACTGCCACTGGTAGGCCTTGATTAGGCCAAGCACTGCTTGGTTCTGTGTCAGATATGATGGGCCAGCATGGATCAGGTGGCCTTCAAGGCTAGCAATTTCACTTTCAGAGCCGTATGTCACCTGCATGGGCAGAGAAAGTATATACAAAACTTGAATCATGAAGGCAAAGTAGTACAAAATCAGAGTTTCTATGATTTTATTCAGAAATAAGAACCTATCAAAACTAATCGTCATAATGAATTTGATTTACACAACAAGAGCTCCAGAGGGGGGTGTGGGGGGTGGGGGTTACTTACATTGACATGGTATCGGCCTACATATATGTGCCTGCCTTTTGGGGTAATTTTTCATCGATTTTGGTATAGCGATGGGGTGGTTTTCGTTGCAAATGAACACGCCCAGTTGATTTGTAAAAATTGGGTGTATTTGGGGAAATTTGCTAAAAAGCACCCAATTTGAGTACAATCAGGTACTTTTTTGTCAAAATTGAACGGATCATATTTTAAAAGTCCGACAGGCACATACATGTGCCAAAAATTTGAAGACCCCAGGCAAAAGCTACAGTTCCCTAAACAAAAAAACATGATTTTTTGTTTTGTTTTGTTCCATTAAATTATGGATCTCATATTTGTGATTGTATACAAATAACTGGAGATCATGCGAATATGTGTGTCAAGTGTTTAAGAGCTGTCAAACACCAGAAGAGATTACCCTAAAGTCTTTACAAAATGAAAATTATATACGGTAGGTCTTGCATACATGTGTGTGTGTGGTTTTTTTTAATTAATTAAAAAAAACTTTTGGGACTCTGTGACACAAAATTACAACTTTAATGATTGAATTCTGATAGCTCTAACAGAAATCAGTCCCTTTACTAAAAAATTATTGCCTAACTTCTTCATAATTTTGTTTTATTCTATGAAATGTATACAAAGAGGGTATAAAAAGAAAGTAGAGATTTTGTAATATGTTTGTTAAGTACCCAAACAAATAATACAGAGTTTAAGACCTCCATGACACAAATGGATAAGACTTTTATGTTTATTTTTTATCAGTAACATAATCTGCAGAGATGCCACTCATTGGTGTTCAACAAATCTGAAATACTTTGGAAAGAATGTGAGAAACCAAAATTGCCTATACCTTTGTACACGAAACAACCAATAAAAAAATCTGAATTTATTAAACCAATTGAAAAATTCTGAATTCAGAATTTATTCTGAAATATGGCATCTCTGATAATCTTGAGTGATTTTGAGTGAGTGTAATTTGAAGTTATTTGAACTGATTGGCGCTGCATTTTCTTCTAAGCATTGTTTTGTTATATGCAAAGAATTGAAAATCTTGCATTCCTATTTGTCAAGTGTTTTTAAACAAAAAGACTTGTACAAATGCCAACATGAGGAAATAGCTTTGTCACGTATTTCCCCAAACCAAGATATTATAGTTAATATATGGTAAAACTAATGTGCAGTATAATGTATACAGTACTTTTTCGGGAACAACATATTTCAATTTATTGATGACACCAATATTCCGCAAAATTGTTTTTGTGACACCATCTATATAATTTTTCCATGATAGATTCTCATCAATGATAACACCTAAGAACTTGGTAGTAATAACTCTCTCTAACTTTGCATTATCTAATTCAACAAACATTTTGTCATCATCTTTTGTATTTCTCTGTCATGTACCTAGTAGCATGTGTTTGTCTTTTTTGCATTGACCAAAAGCAAATGTAAAAGACTGTTAAAATGCCAACCTGAAGAAAATGCCTAACTTCTCTATAAATTTGTTAGTTTCATTTTGTGAAATGCATACAAAGAGTGTTTGGGAATTGGGTATCTTGCATACAGCTTGTAAAGTGTTTCTTGCTCAGATCTGTTTGAATATTTGAAGAAATTGCCTAACTTTTCCACATTATATCATGTAAGTGCAAGAAAATCGCAACCTACATTTTTGTAAAAATTGAGAAGGAATCATAAAATATAAATGTTTTTGGATATGTTATCAAAGTTTCAAGTACCATAATGAATATGTTTTAAACATGTTAGGATCAAAACAAAATGGTCCATATCATGATTGATTTTTCCGTTTATCAAAGAAATATTTATCATTGCAGATTTGACTTCTTGGAAAACAGAAAAGCCAAACTGTAAAAGTAGCAAAGTTGTATCTGGTGCAGATACAACTTTCTTGTATAAGTTGTTATCAACTATGAAACCAAGAATGTTGTATTTGTGCAGATATGACTTTCTTGTAAAAGTAGTTTATTACCTGTGAAACCAAGAAAATTGTATCTGCATAGATACAACTTTCTTGGTTTCATAGAACACTTGGATTGCAGATACACCATTTTCTTTATCAAATTATATTTTAAAAAACGATAAATCAATTTTCAAAATTATTTGAAAATACTGAAAGAGTGCCAAAAATATACAGCTAAATAAAAAAAAAAAGTTTTTCCCAATATCTGTGTCAGTGAGACCCAAAAATGTTTCTCCAGTAAAATATCCAAAATGCAGATTAGACTTTAATGCACTCACATGACGATCTAAGGTGTTTTATGTTAGCACTCATCCAATTGCTATCTGACAACCCTGTCTTTCAGTTTTTGTAAGTGCAGAAGCAGGGTCGTAACCAATACCCCCCCCCCCCCCCGACGCAAACAATTGGGAAGGAGAGAAAAAAAATGGAAAGGGAAGAAAGGGAGGAAGAAGAGAAAGAGGGAAGAAGGAAGAAAAGAAAGGAGAAAGAAGAGGGAAAAGAGAAAATGAAAGAAAAGGAAGGAAGAGAAAAGTGAAATGAGAAAAGAAAGAAACCATTATTTCATCCACAATTAGGCTTTTTTTAGATAAAATAAACAAATTTTCCATATATTTTTGAGCGCTAAAAAGCACCATCACTGCCTCCAAGCCAGTACAAAAATCGGGAAGACTCTTAAGTCTTGCCCCCGGACGGTCAGAGCTGGTTACGCCCCTGGCCTGTGCAGAAGCACAAACTAAGCCCTTTAAATTTATTAACATCCTGACATATCATCATTCTCCATGACTGAAACATTTTGAAAGTATATTTTAACCATTTTATGCACGCTGGTGTAAAAAAATCAATGTTGCGGCGATAGACATTCATCAGATCATTAGTTGAGTTAAACAAGCGGATACTGATTGTATGCATCTACAACAGACTGGGGATCATTGTATCCACATAAGAATTCTATGAACTGTTTCCGGCAAGTTTAGTTCCATAATAATAATAATATTAATAATAATAATAATAACAACACTAATAATAATAAAAATGCAGTTTCAAGAATTATCATTGCACTTTAAATAAGCAGTTCATGAAATCTGTATTTTTACAACTCACTATTATAAACTATGACACATTAAAGGGTAGTGGCGTGCATAGGACTTTTTGACTGGGGCACAAGCTATAGTTTTCCCCAAGTGACACCATGGGAGGGGTATGATTGGATGTTTAAAATATGTGCATAGCATGCAAACAAATCTGTAAACATACTAATTTTGGTCAACAAATTTTATAGAATATTGACATTCACGCGAAGCGCGTCAAATTTCAAAACAAATTTGCTACTTGTAGCTAAAAATGGAGATAAAATCTTGATAAATGTGCAAAGCACGCAAAAGTTTTTAACATTTTATGTTTGAATATCTTAATATGAGTGTTGATAATTTCATCGGTGACTGAAAGTTGGGGGATAGGGGACGTAACAAAAGTTGTGCCACCTCCCCGCTATGTCTTCCAGTGAATACATGAAAATGCTATTATTTTTTTGCTTTAATTTTCTCTCCTAATGTTTACCTAGGGGGAGCAAACCCCCATTTTAGGGGTAAAACTGCAACGAGAAATTATTTAATGTGTCCTATCTATTCAGGTTCTATGGACCATAGGTAACAACACTAGGGTGGACACAAAATCAATATGTTGCATGGGACCCTGCAGGAGGGGGTAAAAGTCATTGCAGGGGACAAATTTCAAAATTGGTCAAATTTTGTTTTAAACCATTCTAACATGTTCTTATCATGATAAGGAAGCAGAAAAGGTATACTTTGATCCATATCTGATGAAGGGTTTTTGAGATATAATTGAAAACATGAAAGGTGATTACAGGGGTCACATGTTGGGCCTATTGAATTCAAAAATTTTAAAAGTGTCTGATTTTGTTCAAAATGGTCTCAAATTGTTCGTCTTGCAAAACTGTATACATAAAATAATATTATCCAACGTCTTTTATCAATCGCTTCTATGGCATCAAGAAAAACTCCTTATTTCCAATTGGTGCAAAACCTTTATATTGACCTGTAACCATAGCAACGGTTGACTGTAGACATTAGAAAATATTACTTTGTACGGACAGTTTTGCAAGACGAACAATTTGAGACCATTTTGAACAAAATCGGACACTTTTGAAATTGTTGACTCCTGTAGGCCCGTTTCATGACCCATGGTTTGAGTTTTCATGTTTTCGGATATAACTCTTGAAGCATTCATCAGAGATGGGTCAAAGTATACTTTTTCTGGTTTGTTATGATGAGAGGAATATGTTAGAATGGTTTTAAACAAGATTTGACCCATTTTCAAATTTGCTCCCTGCAATGAGATCCTGCAGGGTCCCATGTAACAGACTGATTTTGTGTCCACCCTACTGATGTTACCTATCATAATGGTCCATACCACCCATCTAGATAGGACACATTAAAATAACTTTTGTTGCAAGTAAACCTGTTTTGCTCCCTAGGTAGTTGGTTTAAGCAGTTTCCAATGGCTTTCCATCCAAGATCTTCAAAACAATGGGGAAACTGGCGGCAATTAAACAACTAAGGCCAAAAACTTTGTGAGCAAAAATAGTCTTATGAACAAGTAATTGGGGTTTTTTTACATGAAAAAAATTGGAATATTCACTAATTTCTGCTAATAATCGTCATATTCGTGAACAACAATCAACAGAATCTAAGCCGAGTCAGTTGAATTTAACCAGCTGAGTCGGGACTTGGGAAGAGGGCTTCGTTCGTGGGAGCTGGTCCAGATCCCCAATTTACCCGAATGAAATGTTTCCCCCGACTGTCACACTTGACTGGGGGGTGGGGGCACTTGCCCCCTGCCCCCCCCCCCCCCCCCTTTTGGGCACATCACTGTGAAAGGGAAATCTGTATTTTGTCGAACAAAATAAAATTAGATCAACTTGTGGAGAAGTTAGGCAATCTAAACATGTATGTATTACCTCCAGTTCTTTGATCGTACTACCAAGCATACAAAAAATGAAAAACTGCTTTTTGATGAAGCAAAATGAAAATGTACTACAAAGCAGCACAAACAACTTTTGCAACTTCTTTTAAAAAATGGCTTGATTCCCAGGAGAATATCTTTCCCAATTTGTCGATACTTTGATGACAAACTAAAAGATCTTTGAAACTATCAAAGCTACTTCTTGTCACCAAGGAAAACAAGCTACATATTTACCAAAGTTCAAAATAAATCCACTTACCTGAGCATACTTATATTGGCCAGTCAAAACAGCCGTATCCTTGGTAACCTCTCCGGTCTCTGCTCCGACGACTCCTACGACAGTAGAGAAGCTATTGGGCAAGTCATCGGCCATGGTTCCACTGAGCAATCCCGACAGCTCCCTCACGCCACGTGACGCACTCATACATGTATCGAACACAGTCGTCCCGAGTTGTACATTGGGTAGAATAGTCGCATCATTGTTGATTTTGTCAATGGCATATAGGAAAGCTTCCAAATTCATCACCCCAGACTCCCGGACGTTGCCGCATTCTATCCGGTGATCGCCGGCTTCATGGACTGCAAACAAACCAGGTATTTGAATCTGTCCTGGCCGATAGATGTAACCCAGATTTTTATCGTTGTTTATTCTACACTCGCTGCACCGTCCTTGACACTGAGTAGGTGAGGCTGTTATTTGGGCCTGGCTGTCATCAAAGTTTATTGTTTTAGATTCCCATGTGCCAACCTGTCAAACAAGTTCAATGCAAGATTTTTTAAAAATGATGATGGGGTATAACATGGAAAATATTGCTTTAGCAATAAATTGAAGTTTTGCTAAAATTGTGAAATATGTCATCATTGTTTGATGATAATATTGAATCATAATTTGATGACATTTTCATATCTATCTGATGCCCTGTTATGTATCAAAAATTTCCATCCACTTTAGCCAAATATTCCACTGCCATATATATGTGTACTACAGCCCCAATTTCTGAACCAGGGGGCTGGGGGGTCCTTTGTACAAAAGGGGATATTGGGACATGCCACAAATTTGGTTAGCAAAATTTCAATCGGTCCTTTTTCTTTGCAAAATGTGGTATTTTTAAGGAATTTCTGTTCAAATTTTTTCCAAACAGACCATTTCTTCACCAAAAGGCAATCTGTGCCAAAAAAAATGCAAGTTGGGGCAAAAACATGTGATTTTTGAATAAATTTGACTAAAAAATTGGGAGATTTGGATGGATTGCTTTTTCTTAAAAAATTGTATTTTGATGGGTTGTTTTTCAAATTTCACAGAGGCATGTCCCTACACAAACCAAATTTGAGTACCCCCTGGGCCAGGGGGCATGGAAATGGAGAACTGACTATGAAAAGGGGTACGGGGAACTGAAGTGACCCTAAAAGAGACCCTTGAGTGCCAAACTGTGGGGTCAAATACAGCTCTGAATCAATAATTTCTGAAATTGTCAGTGTTAAATATCAAAAAGGAAAAAAAGTGAAAACATTTGAAAATTGAAAAACCTCAAAAAATTGGAATGTTTAATCTTACCTTGAAGTATGCTGCCTTGTTAGCCTGTCCTCGTTTCACATTCAGAATATTATAACTCGCAGGCCCATTACCAAGGTCATCAAACTGAAAGTTAGTTCCATCCATGCGTGCGAATCCTGCATTGCGTATATGTTTATTCAATGCGTCTGGATTCTCATACACCTCTTTGCATACGTAGGATGTAATGCCAGGACACAACTCTAGCATGGCAAATTCCAGGCCTATCGCAAACATATTGACAGCATTGACGATAAAATCCACCTCAGGAACTTGTTCAAATACGGAATCAAGGTCAAATGTATACGGGCATGGGTCTTGATATTTAGCCTTAACATCAAGCGTTGGCAAATTACACTGAAACAAATCGGATATATACTGCTTCCACCACGGGTTTCGTAAGTTAGTGTATGTTGGTCGTTTAGTGAAATAGTCACGGAATCCAGGAACTATTCTTGTGCGGAACTGGAACACGATAGAACCTAACGAAGCTTGTGGCGCAACATCGATAATTTCATTTCGCATCCCCCATGTATCAGCACCAATCCATTGGAGGTCGCGTATATTCAATATTTCAGCCTGTCTTAGCAAAGCTTTAGTGTCTATATCGGATGTTAACAAAAGCACCACTTTGGATTGTGGATGAAGTTCCAGCTCATTTACAACTGTCCTAAAATCTTTTTCAGCAAAATTATCTTGAATTTTTACTGCAAGAGCAATACATATGTTCTTTTCTTGAGTTGCATTTTTGATATTCACATACATGTCATTTCCAAATTCATTATCAGAGTACACGACGGATACGTATTTCCAGCTGAAGCGATCCAAGATGGCCGCCATGGCATCCGCTTGATGCATATCAGAGGCAACAGTTCTCATGAAGTATGGGTACTTCTTACGATCATCAAGTTTGGTTGAAGTGGCAGCATAACTGATCTGAGATACCTAAAAATAAAAAGTATATAAATTTAAAAGAGTGCATCAAGTTTTCTATACATGTGTATGTCTTTGTAAAAGAAGTAAAACACTACAAAACTACAATTGTGGATATATCATTCAAAAGCTGATATTATAGAGAATTAAAATATGTCATAAACCCAACTTTGAAATTTGTGACTTTCCTCTCATTTTGCCAGAGCACCCATCAATTACCTCAA
>JXSR01S005164.1:35317-62510 GCA_000969725.1 Ophiothrix spiculata
CATAACTGATCTGAGATACCTAAAAATAAAAAGTATATAAATTTAAAAGAGTGCATCAAGTTTTCTATACATGTGTATGTCTTTGTAAAAGAAGTAAAACACTACAAAACTACAATTGTGTGCTGCTCTGGCAAAATGAGACGAAAGTCGCAAATCTTCATTTTGAATAAATGGCATCTAAAGTAAAAATCGGGTGAAAAAGTCAAAATTCGGTTTTTGACATAAAACGCATTCATGCATAGGTGTTTACCTATACCTAAATTGTTGAAGGTCAACTTTGCCGAGAAATGCAATAATTCACGGTTAATTGATTGCATGTTGCTATTATACACAGTAGTAATCAGTATCTTTGAAATCAATTTTCAGCCAACTTTTATTGCAATATATTTAGTGGACTTCATTGTATTTTGATCTCTAAATAAAGATAGAGAAAGAAAGTGAGACATATTATATATCATTCAAAAGCTGAGATTATAGAGAATTAAAATATGTCATAAACCCAATTTGGAAATTTGTGACTTTCTTCTCATTTTGCCAGAGCACCCATCAATTACTTCAACTAAATAAAGAGAAATTATTAATTAATCAACTGCTAACACATCATTTTCAGTCTCTGTTTAATATTTTGATTATTTGGCCTTGAACCAAATTGTAAGCTCTCATATTATCCACCCTAAGGCCAGACTGCAGGTTTCCATGTACCTGCAGTCATTTTTGTCTTATGTATATCTTTCAGTTCTTAAATTCCCCAGGGGGGCACTGACCTAGAAAGGTGATACGGGTATGTGCGGCCCTCAAGACCCCCTTTTCACTCATTGTCTGCTGCTCCCTTTCAAGCACACCCTTATCATTTTTTTAAAAAATTTCAGTTCCCTTGTCTCATTTTTTGAAATTTAGTTCCCTAGACCCCCATTTCAAGTAAAATTTTGAAAATGTTTGCTTCCACAACCCAAATTTTGCCCCAAAAATAGTTCTGAAGGGTCAATTTTTGGTCCCTTCAGTTCTCTAGATCCCCTTTTCAGAGTCAATCTTTCGTTCCCTAGACTAGGGTTTCAGATATCGGGCCGCACACCCCTACCAAAACCAAAGTTGGGTGTGCCCCCCCCCCCAGGTTAAATTCACCTTTTGTTCAGTTGTAAACTCTTAGAGAGTACTCTTTACCCTAAGGCTTGGCTGCCAGTTTTCTGCCTGTGGACATAGTTTGCCTAGATATCAAAACACTTTTTTAATTACTGTATTTGTATCTTACTATTTTATATATATATATGTACATTTTGTAAAGCGTCATGTTCTTAAACTTGCCTGAAGAAAACCTTTTCACTTTTACGTGTCTTGTGCGCCAAGGTTTAAGTTCACACGCAACTCACATGATACTTGTGAGCTCGCATGATTTTGTTGCTATGCAAGATGTAATTTGGTTCAACCCAGAATGGGAAAAGGTGTTTTTTTCAGACTACTATAGAAGAGCACTTTATCAAAATTGTCTTTATTATTAATATCATTAAGGTATAGACCTTTTCAAAACACAACTTTCCGAGAATTTCCAAAGCTGATTTTACAAATTCCAGCAATTGCCGACAGAAAAAGTAACTCTTTAACACAATAACCTGAATGTAAAATTCACATTCTTGTTAACTGGTTGCATACGAATTCGAACTTGTAATTAGAGGTAGCACTAACGAGTCACTTTTAGTGTGATGCGCTCCAAGTTGACTGGCAATTGTAAGGTTAATACAACAATTTCAAATGGAAATTTCACTCTTTCTGTCAGTGAGCATATGGTACCTCCAGCCAAAAGTTGTTCAGAATTAGTGCCTCTAACCATGTATGGGTCTGAATATAATTATTTTTCACTTTTATTGAGAGAATTTTTGGAAAATTTTGTTCACAAAAAATGTGCATCTTATGAGCTCGTACATGATTGGTTGATAAAATGGCCAAGTGATTTACGTTCCGAAGATTTCTGAATAAATTTTGAAATCGTCTATTCATATCATGAAATGCATAAGACTGCCAGTTAAGTAAACCATAGGCCAAACAATCATTTATTAAACAATGTAAACAAAAACCCAGAATACAGGGCCCCATTGTTTGTTAATTCAAAAGCTACCTTGGATTTTTTATTACATTGTTCAATAATTATTATTTTGCCTACACATTATTTAGTCACTTACCTTAAGTGGAGTAACAATGTCTGCTAAAGCTAATGTTGTATCACTCGTCTCCTCGCCAATAATGCCGCTGACTGTAAGCCGATTCGGGAAATATCCTCCCCGATATTCTACTACGGCTGTCACAAAGTTGCCCAGATCACGCTGTGCTCTTGTTGGGCTTCCACAAGTATCAAATCCAATAGCACCAATCTGGCAAAGGCAAATGAGAATAAAGATAACACATAAATCAATTCACATGAAACTGAAGTAACATATAATTTATAGGTTTACAGTTTTCATCCAAAGAAGATAAAAAAAAAACATTTTCTACACCAATGACCTGCTTTCACAATCCATGAGCCTGGTTCAAAACTGCAGTCATTGGTGACTGCATTAATAATATTATACCCCCTTCCAGTGTTTCCGCTAAGGGTTTTGAGCTTGCGCCAATTCGAGTAAGTTTGACAAAGTTTAAGAGGTGCTTGTGCCAAAATCATGAGCTGTGGCTGAAATTGGCTCAATAAAGCTAGAAAAATATCCTTCTCACACATTTTCAGAAACTCTTTGCGCGAATTTTCACCGCTCCTGCGCCAATGGCGACATACGGCCTTAGCGGAAACACTGCCCCTACGGACCCTTCCCAACCAGCAATCTGCCTATATAATCCGTGATCCAACCTTTTAGGTAGAACACAGTGGTCATTATTGACTGCATCAATAACAAAGGAGAACCCCATTTCACTCCCACCTAACCACCAATGCAGGCGCCACACCACGAAATAGCTTCCCATTGACTTACTGTACAAAATGGCTTCCTAAAAACACCCAAAAAAACTCAATAATAAAGCAACTGGTTGCTTCAACACTGCCTTTTCTCATTGACTATGATCTCTTCTAACACAAAATGATGATAAAAGTACACCATCAAGGCAACATTTTCAAGATACTGGATACTGAAGTAATAACGGCCCCTTTCACTGACAGCCAAATTTTGTATTACCAGAATCAGACGCAAATTAAGGAAAACGCTTTAAAATGTTACCAAAGTAATCTGGAGATCAAAAATGGCATCAGAGTATCTTTAAATAAACCTAATTCTATAATTAGAACAAAATACTGACCAAACATATTGCCCTTCCATACATTTTGAGGTCCTCATTTAGGAGGGTGATAGGATGGATATAAATAAATATGAATATGAAAGGGCAGTCAATTTTGCTGATTTTAGAAATGCCGGATTGCGAGCCACCGCTGTTGGATTGATTCATTTATTAATTTTTAGACTAAAATGCACTGTTACAATAAATGCAGGCCCTTAAAAGTTTTCAAATTAGTTCTGGAATAAGGTGTTGAACTCTAATATTTGTTTTCCATAATTTAATTTCACATTTTATCTCAAAAAATGCTCATTTTAGACCAAAACACATCATTTTTAGCCCAAATTTTGAAATGTCATTATTGGTGGTGCTATTCATTTTTTGAAATTAATTATATGCATATTGCATAAATTAAATATTTGTTCTTTGAACTTAATATGAATAAAATTTGTTTTTTTAGTCTCCTTTACCTTATCAATGTGGCAAATGTAAAAACTAAGGGTCATAGATTCTTAAAATCTGGAAAATTGATATATAGATATAGCGCCACCAATAATGTGCCTTTAGCTATAAATAGCTATATATTATTAGTGATCAAACAGTGGTGCGAGCGCTAGTTATTTAGTGTAATGCACCCATGATAATGTTAGGTAGAACACTGCGGTCATTATTGACTGCATCAATAACAGGAAAACTCCCTATCCCCCTCCCAACCACCAATGACCTGCCCCAATAACCCATGACTAAAAACCTTAATGTTAGGCAGAACGCTGTGGTCATTGTTGACTGCATCAATAACAGGAAAACTCCCTATCCCCCTCTCAACCACCAATGACCTGCCCCAATAACCCATGACCAATACCTTAATGTTAGGCAGAACACTGCGGTCATTGTTAACAGCATCAATAGCAAACAGAAAAGCTTCCACTAGTTGCATGTTATGAAGAACAAGATCTTCTTCACACGTCAGCTTGTCAGGACCAATGTTATGCATTCTGAAGAAACCTGTCAAAGTCAAATAAAACAAAACAATTTTAATTTACTAGCAAAGACAAGGAAAAATACAGAAAGTGAAAAAAAATGACCTTGATAAACCTTGATACCCGCACCAATCCTGAGCCAAAGGGCATCCCCTTACCTCCAAGCCATACATCTCCATCAGGTATCTCAGCCGTGATTCCTTCGTCAGTCTGTTGGCAGTCATGACACTGGCCTACACACACTCACTGAGTGGACACTACCCTACTCCCTTGACACCCTCACCAACCCTGAGGCAAAGGACAACCCCTTACCTCCAAGCCATACATCTCCATCAGGTATCTTAGCCTTGATTCCTTTAACAGTCCGTTGGCTGTCATGACACTGGCCTACACACACTGACTGAGGGGACACTATCCTAGGCTTACTACCTTGACACCCTCACCAACCCTGAGCCAAAGAGAGTGGCGTAGCCAGGGGTGGGCCAGGTGGGCAATTGGCCCACCTTGGAAATTTTTTGGAGAAATTTTGAAGACCTTGGAGAAAAATAAAGGGGGCAGGAACTGCCTTTTCGTGGCAATATGCGCACCTTGGAAATTTTTTGGAGAAATTTTGAAAACCTTGGAGAAAAATAAAGGGGGCAGGAACTGCCTTTTCCCCATAAAATTACGACAATTAGAGCTGAAAATCGCTAAAAATTAGGTTGAAAACTTCATAAAGCACAATATTTGGCGGTTTTTGAAAAAATTGGCCGAGTCGCCCCTTGGAAACCCTGTAAAGTCGCTTGATAAAATCCATTGGAGAAATCTTGGGTGGTTCGCCCACCCTTTCAGAAAGGCCTGGCTATACCACTGGGCCAAAGTGTATCCCAAGCCATACATCTACATCAGGTATCTCAGCCGTGATTCCTTGGTCAGTCCGTTGGCAATCATGACACTGGCCTACGCACACCGACTGAGGGGACACTACCCTACTCCCTTGACACCCTCACCAACTCTGAGCCAAAGGGCATCCCCTTACCTCCAAGCCATACATCTCCATCAGGTATCTCAGCCGTGATACCTTCGTCAGTCCGTTGGCAGTCATGACACTGGCCTACGCACACCGACTGAGGGGATGATATCTCTCTGCCTTGTTCATCATAAACCTTGACTCTGTTGTTGTCAATGCCACCTGCATAGGCATAATTATTAAAACTACCAACCTAGAAATAAAAAAAGAGTTAATTTGCTAATGGAATGATGATTTTCATAATCCTACATATCTAAAGCCCGGGGGTACTCAAATTTGGTTTAGATGGGTACGTGCCTCTGGGAAAATTGAAAAGCCACCCATCCAAATACCAGTTTTCAAGAAAATGGGACCCGTCCATATACCAAATCTCCAAAATATTGAGTCAAATTTAATAAATAACCACATTTGTTCTGCCCAAATTTGCACTCTTTTGGCAAAATTATCTTAAGTTTTGAGCAGAAATGTCAAAATATTCGCCATTCGGCGCAAATTTTCAAAAATGAACCCATCAAAATACCATATTTTGCGAAGAAAAAGGAACGATTGAAATACCAGGAGCTTGATTTTGCTACCCGAATTTGTGGCACGTCCCCATAACCCCTTTTGTACTAAGTACCCCCCCCCCCGGATCTAAAGCGTGCCCTTTTGTTAAATTTTAGGTTCTATCCAATTATCTCAGACAGTACGTAGCACGTGATATACTATGTGATGCTAATAGAAGCTGCTGTCAATCCAGCCTTGATAGATAAAAATATCAGACCAGGGGATAACAGATAATACCACAGTGCATTTACCTTGACAAACTGGAATGGTCCTCCATTAGTTTCCGACTGATAGTTATAGACATCAAATACGGGCTCACCATCACCCAGAGAATTGAATTTAATCATGTTGTTATCTTCATTAATACTGTTAAACCGCAGCTGCACAATAGAATCAAAGAGTTCGCTCCCAGAGGCACGGACCATGTCGATACAAACACGGTTCTGTCCAGGGCACAGGGCGCGCTGCATGGTGTGAAGGCCCCGTCCTACTGCATACACTGCATCGATGACATCGGCTAGATGTTTGTCGTAAACATCGTCGGGATTGACTGCATTGTTTACTAAAAAAATAGCACAATAATTGGACTACATTATTAGAGATTCATTGTACGATTGGGGAAAATTAGTCCTACATTTTTGGTGAGAAATTGATCTTTTTAAATGATTTTGCAAATATCATAAATTTTAACCAAATCTGACACCATGACATCATAGATAATAGAGCACATGGATAGTCAACACGATTAACCTTGATTAGCATTGAATAGAATTTCTATAGAGCTGGTAAAATCCTTTTGAATCTATGTATGTCTCAGCAGCACTTGAGATTTGAACGGTTTGAATAGCGCGGGAGTTATTATCAATAATAACCAATGGTCCAAGACAATGGGATATACATAGTTAGCTCATGGTCTAGTCTTTGCTCAAACAACAATTCCAATGTCGAATAATGCAATTAATATATTAAAATTTAAAAAAGCACCACGGTAAATGTAGACTTTTTCAGCTTCCTTCAAAGTGAAATTATTTATTCCAGAGTTTCACTGTGGCTTTTTTTTACACAAGATACACCTCAATTGTACCATGAAAAATAATTCGGCTATTTTTAGTGGTTTATGAATCTGACCATCCATGTGCTCTATTATCTATGATGACACTTAACCTGTTAAAAAGCAAGTGTCACCCATCATTTGGGTAAAGTTTTTACTTCCATTGTAACTCATTCTGCAACCAATGATTGAAACCATAGGAATATACAGTGGAATTTCTTTAACACAAAATTACTGTGGCAGAGATGCCACTTGGGTACGAAAAAAAATAGGAAATTAGACTCAGTAAGATACCAATTTCAAGCGGTGGAAGAAAATCTTCCCCTTGGAGGAGATTTTTGATATTTTATGTACCAAAACCTCACTTTTCAAGCATATTTGACCCTTTTAACCATTTTTATGCAACTTTCTATCACTTTAATTTAAAAAAACCTGAATTTTTGAAATTCTGATTTTTAAAAAAATTAGGAAAATTGGTCCAAAATGACCAAAAATTAGAAATTCCTAATAAATTAGGGAAAATTGGCATCCCTGCTTGGGTCAAAGATTCTAGTTTGTGTTATCAGAATTTTGTGTTATCCAACTGAATTTACATAGAAAGTCTGTACTTGGAACCAAACAACCATTTTGTATTATCAGGGTTTTTGTATTTCAGGGTTTCACTGTATACATTTCAAGATGAGGATAAAAATTTCAAATATGCTGGTGATATAACACTATATTGTTTTGGAATGTCTTTTTGTAATTTGCTTTGGTAACATTTTCAAAACATTTTTAGAACCTATTTCTTTTCTCAAATTTTATAGGTTTACCCACGGAATTAGGAGAACCTCTTATCCTCCAAATTCCATGGTTATCTTAATTCTCTACACATTTCCAAAAACAGGCCATAATTATTTTAAAATTGAGACTTTTTAAATTTCAATTATTGGGTTGACACTTCTACATAGTGTGTTCAATAACTCATTGTATCTTCTTATAGCGCCGTTGTTGATTTCTGATGAATCCACAGTTGATATTCAAATAAGCGCATCATGCATGGCACAACGTACACTGAGGTGCGCTTACGCGGCATGTAAGTCGGCACACTGTTCATCGCGCGTCGGGAACGTGAAAGGACTGGCGCTTGGGAACAGTTGAAAATGACAAAGCAACAAACATTTAAACACTAGCATTTTGCTTCAGATTCTGCTAAATATTTTTATGAAGATGAGTATCTGTTAAATTGAAAACATTTAGAAATTTATTCACACGTTTTCAGGAAGATTTTCGTTGTTGAAAGGTATTCAAACACGCAACAGAGTAGTTCAACGCGAATCAACAACTCTGCATCCAATGCATCGGCGTATTTTTATCATAAAAATATGCGGACGCATGGATGCATCGTTGTTGATTCGTGATGAACAACTCAATATGGTTGAATCAACAGTTGCAGAATTCTGAAACAAACATTTTCTGCATTATTTCCCCCAATATTCCTCACAAAGACAAATATAACACAGACTCTGAAGTCATAAGATGGTGGGTGTATATACTCTATAAATCTTGAAGTATGCAGCAAGCAGCTGATTAACACACATAAACCAATATGACCATATGGGGAAGTAAATTAGTCCTTATTTATCTAATCATAACCACATACCCCATCTTGACGAATATTCTAATGAACATATGTTCAACTTCTTTGTCCATGTGGTAGCAACAAATTTAGCCCAAAATAATACCAAAATCATGAATGATTCATGAACAAAAAATATTAATACGCAGTGATTTGGTCTTATCAATCTTAATCAATAATTACTAGTCTCTTGCACAATACGAACCACCAGTTCAAAATGTTGTAGAATACAAGGGATATGCTATGGATCTCGTAAAAGAGCCTGATTGCTTGTTGTATACTTCAAGGTTTATAGAGTATAGCTAACGACAAACTTACGAGGGGGTATCAAAAAGTTTTAAAGATCACCAAGAAGGAAAATAGCTATATCAATGAACTTTTGTCAGAATGGTCACTTGTCCTTGTGTACACTATGGTGCAAAAATGATATCAATCGAATTTATACTTTCTATACAGGTGTTAATTGATGTAGACAACCTCCCTTCCCAAAACAGATAAACTGCATGGAGAAATCAAAGGTACGTGACATAATTAAATCCCTGCATTTTGATGGTTTACAGTCCATAATTCTATGATGATATGCCCAAATTTAAATGTTTCATACCATAGTATAGGTTAGAATCTCCTCTTTCCATTGAATCCAAAATTATAGAAATCTACCAAAATGACGTCATAATGACGTAATGAAGCATGGCTGATTTAAAAATATTAATTATAGCAAAATACAATATGAATTTTTTTAGCTAAAAGAGGACCTCTACAAAGTCAATCTCTGGACAGCAGGTTTTAAGAGGGAGAAATGTATTTCTTTGCACAGTGGCTATGTAAAGATGACTTAAGGGTCACATAATAAAAAATTGTTCCTGGCTGTATTTCTTCTTGGTGATCTTTAAAACTTGTTGATACCCCCTTGTATATGTATTGTACAATACTGTGTTTGATATTTACCATTACACGGTGTTCCTAATCCATCTAAGCTGCACTGGAACTTATTCTCCCAATATTCAGCAAACCAAGGGTTGCGTAGATTGGCGTCTGGTTTTAGGTTGGTGAAATAGGTCTGGAACTCATCAAACCTTCGAACAGGTGTTGTCACAACGGTTATGCCTGGAATGAAGGGAATTATACAAAAATTTAACAACCAGGAGTTTGAGAGTCAGGTGATAAAAAAAAGCTCGGAAAATATTGACAAAATTCCAAAAATGGACTGAAAATAAAAGAAAAAGCTGAAATTATGACTCTTTTGATGACATCAAAAATGTGCTTGATGTTTAGCATGATTCTGTAACATGATGTTACAAAAGTATTGATCTTACTCTCCATATTGCTTGTGAGCACCCATGATTCGCAGCCATACAGAAATATTGTCACGTATGTTGTGTTGAAGAGCCGTACTTTCATTTTAACTGGTATTCTTTGACATCTCCATATGCGTTTCAGTTTCCAGAAGGCAGACCAGGTAAGGGCCTTTCGTCTAGTAAAGTCTTTGACACCCGGGGGGAGTACTTAGTACAAAAGTGGTTATGGGGACGTGCCGCAAATTCGGGTAGCAAAATCAGACTCTCTGGTATTTCAATCGGTCCTTTTTCTTCCCAAAATGTGGTATTTTGATGGGTCACTTTTCAAAATGGTGCAAATTTGGACATTTCTTCACAAAACTTTAGACATTTTGTGCCAAAATAGCGCAAATTTGGGCGAAAAAAATGCAATTTTTGATCAAACTTGACTCAACATTTGGAAGATTTGGTATATGGATGTTTCCCTTTTTCTTGAAAATTGGTATTTGGATGGGTGGCTTTTCAAATTTCCCTGCGGCATGTCCCTACCCAAACCAAACTTGAGTACCCCCCGCCCGGGCTTTGACACTGGTTTTCCAGTGGAAGCCATCATACAACCAAGATATTTGAAGTCAGAGACATGGTTGATACTTTTGCCATAAACTTGAAGGGATGGTAGTGGCAGCAATATGATAATAGTTTTTGAGAAATAAAAAACTTCATAGTATGTCTCATGTTTTTGCTATGTCAATTTGGCTCACAGGGTATGTTAATGAACCCAATAGCCATACGAAATATGATTTTTCAATAATTTATGTGCTTGCAATGTTTTGCACGGGGTCATTTTAGACAGTGGACTTGGGTCATTGTTGCATGCATATGTGCAGTATGTATTTAAAGTACATGAGGATTAAGCAATTGGAAAAGCAGTATTTTCCATAATGGTATCAAATTTTTTTTTGTTAAATCATTTTTTCCGCTGCCATTTTGAACTGAGACTACCAATTTTCAACTTTTGCCTGTTATCGGACTCATGACAAAACCCATACCTGACTTAAATTTCAAGGAGAAGTTTGGCCAGAAATATGACTTCAACTACTTATTTTATTTTCAACTACACAGCTTGTGCATGCAACACTGACCTAAGTCCATGGTCATATTTTGTATGCATAAAGCTTAATCTATAAGAAAGTCTTTTCTGTGTCTAATTAATTTTTGACAATGGACAAAATGGACTAGGGTCACTGTTGCATTCTCGATTGATTGATTGATTGGTTGATTGATTGATTAGTTGATTGATTGATTAGTTGATTGATTGATTAGTTGATTGATTGAAGTTTAGTGCATCTGAAAAAGGAATTTGAATTCTGAAAAACTCTTAAGATTTCACTCACTAAATCAGTAGTCTCCCAAATAAGTGGTTTGGGTCAAGTAGTCCCAGTTATAAAGCATTTTGAGACCATTTGTTTTATCATGGCATATGTGAGATAATCAAGGGAAATAAGTGACATGTCGGAAAATGTCCATTTCAAGTTTTTACAATATAATTTTTTACAATATAATTTCTCATGAACAATGCTACATTTTGATCTAAACCCCATCAATAATGGCAATTTGGTTCCAGAGATATGACAATTCCATCTTTATAAAGAATGAAAAAAGCAAACATTTCTCTACCTTTGTTGCCATTGAAAAATTTTAAAACAAACACTAAAATGTCATGATTTGTAAGGATGTACTATACTCACCTCTTACCACATCAGCAAATTCATTCAGCAAATCGTCATGATTCAAGAACGGCCATTTATAACTACTGATGATGAAGTAAACTCCTATTCTGCCTCGCTTCACCAACTGGGATAATAAATTTCTCAGGTCGTTCACTTCCAGAAATAGCACCAAGACTCTAGCATCACCTCGGCGGTCTAATTGCGCAAAGACTTTATCCCAGTAAACATCTGAATTGTCAGCAGGGGCTTTCAGTTTATTGGTTGTACAAATATCACGCTAAAACGAGAAAAAAGATTTATTTGAAACAATTAAGAATAATTCATAAACTCTGCATTAAGTATGCGTTGAAATTGTAAATCTAATTGGACAGTTGGTAACTTATACGCATTCATTAATCTCGTCTAGTTGCACGCTGCGTGTCGCGTAGTGC
Organism: Ophiothrix spiculata; assembly: GCA_000969725.1. Lineage (NCBI taxonomy): Eukaryota > Metazoa > Echinodermata > Ophiuroidea > Amphilepidida > Ophiotrichidae > Ophiothrix > Ophiothrix spiculata. The sequence goes on from JXSR01S005164.1 coordinate 47,209, forward strand.
GTTTTACAATTCCATGTATGCGTACGCGTCACATGGCCGCGCTTGTATGGCAAGTTTCATTTTTAAAAGAAAGGTAAATCTAAATTACAATGATTAACATGGGACAATTGATGGTTGTATTTTCTATGTTTTATTAAAATAGTAAACACATTTTAATATAATTATGCCATTTAATTTCTTTGCAATTTTATTCTAATCATTGTTGTGTATAAATTAGATTAATAACTGCTCTTTACTTAACGCGAGTGAAATTGTACAAAAATAATGCACCTTGTGCTGAAGTCGGAGTTGTCCTACTCACTCGATTGCGCCTCGTGAGTGCGGACAACTCCAACTTCAGCACGCGGTGCATTATTGTTGTACAATTTCACTCGCGTCAAGTAATACGCAGATATTAATCTATAAATAAAGTGCTCAAATTATTCTTTATCAAAAATAGATCTATATCATCAATTTATGCTACAATCTTCTGCAAAACTGTTAGGACACTAAGAGATATTGAGCACTAGCTCCCCCTTAATCAATGTTGAGTATTGAAGACGTACGTGTACACGACATTGATTTAGGAGGGACGGGAGGAGGGATTGGAAAAGTTTTGTAAACGGTAACAACATGTATAAGTTTTCTATAAGATCATGCACACAAGCAATTTTACATAGATGGTCCACTTTTTCATTGTCATTGTGTACATAGCATAAGACTAGTGTCCCAACAAGTTTTGCAGAAGATTGTAGCTTCAAACTCTTGTTGCTTAGCAATTTAAATTTATATCTTGATTTTGTTTGATTTGGGGATTTCAATTTTTTAAATCATGTTGTTTAGCCACTTTACTGGCCCCGACCTATAACCAAAAGCAATAAGTTTAGACAACAATAAAATTACGTAAGGAAAACTGCAACAAGATAAAAGCATAATAAAGAAACACCAGTTTCCAAACCAGAAACATTGTGTGATGGTTAAAATTGGTGTTTTCTTCAATACCGTATTGTTTCTAATAGACGCCCAGTCTCTATTAAACACCCACCCCAAAAAATTTCAAAGAGAAGTGTTAAAAAACATTCAATTTTGTAGCATTTTCGTGCATCATTAAGCTTTAACCAACAATCACTAGTAACAGGAAACGGTACCAATGAGGTCGCGATCCCGGAAATGATGAAAAATTGTCAGTACTACCGGGTTATCGGGGGCGATGTTAAGCTTACTTAGCGATTTTGTGCTAATTTTGAAGTTGAAAATTGGTCTCTAATAATCGCCCATCCTTCAAGAAATGTCTCCGCCCATGGGCGTCTATTAGAAACAATACGGTAAATATTTTTGTGCGAATAAGTATCACACACTTACAAAAGAATGTAAAGTTGTATGTTCATGGGGGGTCCATATGGAACCAACATTTGTATTTTTGCTCATCAGCGTGTAATTTTTCATTGCCCTTCCATGTAAATGTATATTTTTACAATATACATCACTTGGTGGCAAAAAATTCAAATCAAATAAGCATTTTCAAGAGAGCTCTTTAAATTTGTTTTGTCCATAAAATCATAACCAAACAACTTTTTTTTTCAAATTTTATATCAGGTCTGTATTTATACTTACAGTCTGCAAACTTAAGCTGAATTTTATTTTAAATTTTACTGGGAAGTGACTTTTTGCATTTTTGGTGTGAAATATGTGCCCATTCTCTTTTTTTGGCTGCCATTTTGCAACGGTTTGTCAGATTTTCATTTTTTTTCATTCTTTTGGGTTTGACGAGAGTTTAGACATAAAAATTCCTTTACAAAAGTGCTTCTAACCCCCCGGGGGGGGGGGGACACTCAGATATAATGCTGCAGGCATAGCATGACCAAGAAAAAGGTGAATTAGGGTTGTTTTTTAGGACAGAAGGTTGTATCAGGTGACACTGTTTAGGGTATCAAAAGCAGCCATTTTAGCTCATTTTCAAGAAATAGTGTACTTTTTCAAACCCTAGTGTTAAAATGATAACGGTAAATTCTCGCCTTAAGTTGTGAATGGGGGAAAAGGGTATATTTTTGCTTCAGAAACAATCGCCCTTTAGGGGGTGTTTTGAAAAGTTGTGGTCATGCTATGCCTGCAACATTATTTGAGTGGCCCCCGGGTTCTTAAACCACCAACGGGAATGTGTAAGACCTTGACTACTCAAATGTTAATCAAAATTATTATGGCTCAGAATTTAGTATATGTGACCTGTCATATAGAAAGGTACCTTAATGGTCCCTAAATCAAAATTTATGTTTTGGTCTCATCTGAAAGCTGAGATTTTAAGCTTTAAAATGATACCTAGCTTTTGGTTGGGTGCTGGGTGCAAAGTTACATCCAAATTAGTAAAAGGCATCAGGCTGATTAGGATAACTATAGTTCTGAGAAAATTGAGTTTAATGTTTTAGAAATTCAACCTTGGACATGATTTTTGACTATGCTAGGCAGCTGTAATTGCCCATATCAGGAAATTTACTATGCCGACCTTCAGGTACCTTTCGATGCGACGGGTCACATATTATCAGATATCAAGGCAAATCATGGATTTTATCATCACCACTCATAGCACTATATCTCTCATTACTATCCTTGCACTACACAAGGAACTCTGAGTGAAAAATTAGATAAAAGCCTAGATTGAAATTTCTCTAAAATAACCATTGTGGTATATTGGGTGGCATTTCATGAGGTGGGTCAAAAATGTGTTACATGGTCAAAATGGTCAAAATGGTCAAAAAAGCAATTTTTTGATATGATGTTGATATTATTGATCTCTTTCAATTCAAGTAACTTTTTAGCCAAATATCACTTTTGTTTTGGCATAATGGGCTAATTAATGGTTAATTACTCCATAGACAGCAATGCAAACTGTAATTATCCATAAATTGGAATGATTAATGGTGAACAGTTCATTTTTTCAGGATATGTTCTAAACACTTCAATAGTTACTGTGATGCATTAAACTTGAAACAGACCCCATAGGGTCTTGGTGTTAATGACCTTCAACTAATTAGAGGTGGGATATACAAGGGGAGAAAAATGGCACGTTTCAAATCATTCAACTTAACCCTTATTTGATGCAGAGTGATCCCCTGAACATTTTGACACCAAATTTGTCAAAATCGGACAAAAAATGAGAAAGTGCTGCCCAAAAAACTGATCAAGGAGGTAGGGGGTCTGAGGAAGGTCTAAAAATGATAAATTTGCCAATTTACTGTAATTATATACCAAATTTTAGCCATGTTGGTGACTATCTAAATGTATTTGAGGTCACAGAATCCATTTGTGAATGTTCCAGCAGTGTCAAACCTTCCGAAATGGTGATTTTCTAAATTTCGTCTATCTACCGCATCCGTAGGCACCGCATCCTTAGGCACCACCACCCTTGTACTGCCAAGTTCAAACCATTGTCTCTCTTAAATTATTTAACCCATGAAGACCAAATCAACACCACAAATAGCAGAAAGTGTAAGCTTTCAAATGAGACATAAAACAAGTCCATAGGCCAAGGAATAGTGAATTTACATCAAATTAAGTTCGAGAACCCATGAAAAAATGTAACAACACCACCTTTTTGGCATACCCACTTCATGACATGCCACCATTGGTAAATGGGAAAATATACTGTGGTGAACCACTTAATAGTATTCGAAGTAGATATGTACAAGTTTTACAATTGCATAGTTTTGTCACTAGATTGCATTTTTTTAGTTGAAATTAATGGTGAACGACTTAATAATATTCGAAGTAGCTATGTACAAGTTTTACAATTGCATTGTTTTGTCACTAGATTGCATTTTTTGAGTTGAAATTAATGCAACTTGCAGCAACATCGCAAAATAAAAATTCTTGCATCTTTTTGTTCACTTCAAATAGAAAAGTGTAAAACCAAACAGACAACAAAACAACAAAAGTTCAAAACTTCTAGGTGACAAGTGTTAGATCAAAATCAGCATTATATTCAGTAGTCTTTTATACCCTTTGTAAACTTATCCCCTAGTTGGTGAACTTACCCCCATCGCAGTGCTCTGTATAGTATTTGCTCCAAATAACCCAAAATCGTTGTCTGAAAACAAGACATGCATGTATTGGAAGCCCTCTCGATACATCATTTCCACCATGGCTGAGGCTTGGATCTGGGATGCTGGAATAACCCTGCATGAGGGGGATAAAGCAACAATAATTTGAGTCTCGGACCCAATCAACTAGCTTGGAGGAAGTAAAAATTCTGGACCAGAACCCAAGATGCTTTAAGAGAGAGGAATTAAGGGGTCATCTGTGTCAACCAGCCATCCTTGAACAGAGATACGGCTGATACAAACTTCCAAGAGCATTTAATTGACCCGATATTGAGGTCATGTGTCAGAAAAGTCACTGACCTCAAATCTGCATGGGTTGCCGGTCTCCCGATGAAGCTTGACGTTACAAGCGAAAGTTTCAGGCATGCTACAATTTTGTGTTTGGTAAAAGAGTTAAATCTTTAATTTATGATGACTACCAACCCAGAGATCAAAAGGGTTATATAAGATTGCAATGGGCACTTGTTCCAGTTGTGTTTTCGAAGAAAAATGGGAGATGTGACAAAGGAATGAAGGTAAAGTATCTTGCTCATTTACATGAATAGTCCCTCCCCTTTCCTGGATGTTTCCCCAAGTCACTCAATAAAGTTCCTATTCACTTTAGTACATACTCTTGTACCTACCTCAAGAAATTTGAATAAGTATACAGATTGCTCAAAGCGCCCCCATCAGCTGAAAAACCTACGACTGGCAGCTCATAAACACTGGTTATTTGGCTGACTGTTTTGCTCTCCTCATCAGTTTCAGGTCCTAAGATTGCAAAAATATGTTCTGATGTACCGCTGATGTCACGTCGTTCTCCTGATCCACTCCTTCCAAAATCAGCCCCGGCTATGAATTTTAACGCTGTATGGCCTGCAGTGTCTGGGTCTAGACACGTGTCAAATCCTTCAACACCAACAGTAATCCCTGGTAGGATGTTAGGGTCTTGGTTGAGTTTATCAAGAGCAAATAACATGGCTTCAAGACGCTGGACTCCGATCTCTCTGACTGCACCACATTTGCCTTCTTCTTTATCGTGGATAGAAAACATACCGCCAAGAATGATATCACCATTACGGTATACCTGAATAATTAATGATAAGTAAAACGATGACAATGACATTAACTGAGCATATAGCTTTTCATCGATCAACTCTCTCAAAATCAGTAAATCTCTTTTGGTTAAGTAAAGACAAATCAAGTCAAGTTAAGAAAAAGTCATCATAGGCAGATCACAAGCGCAGATATTTTTGGAGCCATTTTTTTACCTGTCACATGTCTTAAAATGAACATCTCTAACTGATCTCTATGTAGTTTGTGGAAGATTAATTGAATTGAAAACACCTTAAGTTGCAGAATATCTTGCAGCTTCTTAAATCCCTAATCTCACCTTTGAAACACAATCCCGATCAAAATCTCATGTTCAGATACAGTAATTGAATGGAGCTTGTAAAGTTGGTGTATTGTTTTTTAAAAGATTTATGTCAAGTCAAAATGCTAGCACCTTACCCGTGTGTCATTAGCAGATAAGATACACTCTTCATCAAAACAATCCTGTCCACATTGTGATGTCAGTGACCCTGGTGAAGCTCCATTCCATAACTCCAAGTCTGATGGGTTCAAGGTCAAGCCGGCTGTACCGTCCTCCCAACTACCAACCTATACCAAATGCAAAAATAAACAGAGATGCCAGTTACAATGATGGCATAAAAATTCCATGCCATACTATGATTCACTCAGCATTACATATGTTTTAGTCGTAATGAATGTTTCCTTTGGATACTGGATCAGGCTTTAATGTAAAGCCTAATCAAAATTATATTAATATTGTCACGATGATATTCCAGGGTTATCATCTTATCCTTGAGTCAAAATCATGTTCTTGCGATGGCTTAGCACAGACAGAATTTCTGTATTTATTTTTCTTATTTTTTGATATATGGTATTTGTATATGTGCTGATTACATTTCATGTTTTGCCATTGACTTGAATGGTAAAATCCTAAAAATCAAAACAAAAACACTTTTAATTTAAAAATGGCTCTATTTATTTTTGTCTTGTTTACATATGTTGTGGTTCTTATATAGTTCTTTCAAAAAAATAATTAAAAATATGGTCACCGACTTACTTTTTGAGATATTAAGCAAAATATTGACATTTTTTAACAATTACAAACACCCTTAAGCAATGTGCGTTTTGAGCTCTGCGCACAAACGCACACTGATGGGAGTAACGTGCATGGTTTTATGCAAGAATATAAGAATGACGCACATATAACATCCCCAAAATCTGCCAATATCAACTCATACGTGTCCGACATCCCTTTCTGTGCTAAGCCACCTTAATAATCTTTATTCAAATCAAAACAAAGATTCTCAACACATGTGTTGAGAATCTTTGATCAAAACAACAAGCTATGCACATTTCTGAGGAGGAAAAGTCAAGTATATTTAAAGTCAAGCAAAAGAAAACCCTATTTGTCTCTATATACACGGTGTCCAAAAATTAACTACACTTATTTAAACGCTTAAATAACTTTAAAACCAGGATTCGCATGGCAACTATAGACATATGTATTGATAGATGAGACTTGTAGAATTATTTTGGTACCAAACATAATGCAATAAGTAATCTTCTAGGAAAGGAAGAAGGTTTGAAAGTTCAAAGCGGTTGAGCCACTGTACCATACAGTGTAGACACTCTTCTGCCACTTCACCATGACGACATGACGCCTCATACAGCTAAACCGTTTAGAATTGCTTTATAAATTAACTTTTTTATGAAGAATCATATCGTTCAAGACAAAGAAACCCTGGCCCCTTCACTCTCATAATTAAAGTCCGCCCGATTACTTTTTGGGTTATTTTAAGGACAGTACATCTCAACACCTTAGACTATTCCTGAACTGAAACCGAACATTGCCAGTGAAAAGAGGAAGCTCATGAAGAACATATGCACAAACGTCCAAAACTTAGTCGTTAGAGTCAAAGAATGTTGAAATCTGCAAGGAGGCCATTTAAAACATGTTCTGAAATACTAGGCAGCTTAATTTTAATAAGTAAGAGGTAATTTATTATGTCCCTGCGAGTGTAACTTTGAATGTCTGTTAAGGGCTAATGCTGTTGTGCGCCATTTAAAGAAAAGCATTATGTTGACTTGCGCATAGACAAATGAAAAACATTTTAATGAGCACTAATAATAATAATAATAATAATAATAATAATAATAATAACAGGATTTATAACGCGCCTATTTGCCAAAGGATACTAGGCGCGGAAAAACAGAAGGAAATGGAAAACCAACCCAAAAAAAAATTATTATGAAGAAAAAAGGTGGGTTTTGAGTGCCTTGGAGAAGGATGGAATGCTTGCAGCATTGCGGATATAGGAGGGAAGATCATTCCACAGTCTGGGACCAGCAATGGAGTAGGCTCTATCGCCAGCTTGCTTAGATGTTCTACAAACAACAAACTGGGGAGCCTTAGAGGAGCGGAGAGAATAGGAAGATTTCTGGATGTTGAGCAGAGATGAAAGGTAGTCAGGCGAGGAGCGTTTTAAACATTTGTAGACATACAACAGAGTGCGATATTGGATGCGTTTGGCGACTGGAAGCCAGTGTAATTCCTGAATGAGAGGAGAAGTGTGGGTACGTTTGGGCTTCTTGAAAATTAATCTGGCACATTTGTTTTGCAACCGTTGAAGACGGGCGAGATCTTGTTTCGAGATACCATTGAACAAAGAGCAGCAATAATCAAGCCGGGATAATATGAGGGCACGGACAGCATTGTGGCAAGCATCAAAATCAAGAAATCTTCGTATTCGGTTAAGATTGCGAATCTGCCAATTGAGAGAGCGAGAAAGACGAGTGATATGGTCAGACATGGTAAGGGAGTGATCAAAGACAACACCTAAGTTTCTGACATGAGCCGATGGAGGAATTTCAAGGCCATCAAGGTGAAAACAAAGATGCTGAAGACGCGTATAATGTAAAGGAGAGGCAACAATAAAAAACTCAGTTTTTTCTTGGTTCATCATGAGTTTGTTACAGATCATCCAGGATTGCAACTCCTTGACACAACACGAAAGCCTATACAAAGCACACTCAGCATCACCAGGTCTTGTAGGATCAAAGGAAATGAATAATTGCACATCATCCGCGTATATATGATAATCAATGGAATTCCTACGAATTATGTGGCCAATAACATGGGAATAGTATGTAAAGGACTGGGGACCGATGATGGACCCTTGAGGAACCCCAAAACGGAGAACAGACTGCTTAGACATGGAACCATCTAACATCACCTGGCAAGTCCTATCACTCAGATACGACCTAAACCAGCTGCAAACAACACCCTCAATACCAAAATCATCAGTTAGACGCTTCAACAGGATCTCATGGTCGACGGTGTCGAATGCAGCTGATAAGTCAATCATTACCAAGAAAACACCCTGTTGATTGTCAATTGCTCTAAGAAAAGTATCCTGAACAGAAAGGAGGGCCGTTTCGGTACTGTGTGAGGAACGGTAAGCGGACTGCAGAGGCTCGGACAATTTATTGGCTTCAACATATGATGTAACCTGACTAGAAGCAACCTTCTCAATCAATTTACCCACAAAGGGCAAATTGGATACGGGACGGTAGTTCTTCAGTTGCTGGGTATCAAGGGAAGGTTTTTTGAGAACAGGTGTTATGATCGCCTTGCTCAAAGTAGCCGGGAACACACCTGAAATAAGAGATCTGTTAACTAAACGGCAAAGAACATGAACAAGGGAGGGCAGGTGCCTTTTCACTAACCATGTGGGCATTGGATCAAGATGGCATGATTTGGAAGCACATTTCATGATGACATTACTTAAATCCTCAGTAGAGATAGTACTAAAATGAGACAAAATTCTATGTAAGGGGTTAGCATTAACAACAAAGTTAGTAGCATTGGAAATGTCAATACAATCCACCTCAGATCTAATTTTTTCAACCTTACTAACAAAGAATTCACAGAATTCATTGGCCAGAGTATATGAGGAGGTGGTAGTAGGCAAGACTTTCTTGTTGGTATTTAACAACACACTTAGAGTCTTATACATGTCTTTAATGTTACAGTTAGAAAATGTCTCATTAAAATGTTCCATCTTTGAATTACTAACAGTCTCATCCACATCCCTCTGGGCCTGGATATATGCAATTATTAAGACAAAAACCCAATCAAACATCTTCCAATTAACATCGTAAAAGTTGTTTCGCTGAAAAGGTACTTAAAATATTCATAAATGGTTCTCCTGTCTTCAACCATTGATCCCTCCCTAACATGTGAGTCGCACATTTATTTTTCTTCTCAGTATGAAAGTGCGCTCTTTACGTTTGACGTAATTTACGTTGAACATGATTTTCAAAAATGGTAATTGCTTCATGTTTGGTATCAAAATATTTCTTCAAGTCTCCTCTATCAATACATATGTCTATAGTTGCCATGTGAATCTCGGTTTTAAAGTTATAGGCATTTTAAAAAGTGTAGTTTATTTTTGGACACCCTGTACTTACTGTAGTAAAACCTGTTCTTGATTTGAAATTTTGCACAGCAAATTTCACAGGAGACGGGTCCCCATTGGGTTTGTAAGCAGCACCTCTGATGTAACTAAGCAACTCGCTAGGTGCCATATCCCTGAATGTGTTGCAAATTCCAGACGTCCCAGTACCACATTTATCTTGCTGTGCAGTATTAAGACCTGCTAAAAAATTACGAACCGCGTTGGCAACGAGCGCTGTGTGGGGGTACAATTTTGAATTAGCATGAGATTGCTCTGCCTCGATACCACATGGTTTAGGATATTTTGTTACACCATCAAGATTACATTGATAAGCTTCCATCCAAAATTCTTTAAACCAAGGATTTTCATTCAAATTGACAGAATTTGGTTTTTGATTTCTAAAATGGGTTAAAAAATTATCTGTGGGTTCTTTCACCAGATCGTTGGGTATGATGCCGAGCATTCCACGAATGTGCGTGCTTGGAAGATCATTGAAGACAGTGATGTTAGATGAAACAGCATGCTGGCCTAAGACCCATTGGTACAGTCCGGATCCACCGCTGTTCACCCATTCAATCATATCTTTTGCCTGTTGCGAACTAGAAAATACAACAAACACTTTAGGCCCAGATGTTGTGAGGAGGTTGAGCACCGGGCCAGCAACGGCACTGCTATCAGCATCAGCTGGGAACGATGCAGTGCTACTAATGCAGATATTGGACTGAAGAGCAGCTCGTTTGAAGCTCTCCATGGAAGAAGTATCATCATCTGATTCCGAATGGATGACAGATACATAGGTCCAGCCAAGCCGAAGCAAAGTATCAACAATTGCCTGCAATAAACAAAACAGAAAAAATATTTAAAATTAGGCCCAACGTATGTAAAGAGCAAATCATTTGTAGTAGACAGAATCACTTCAAAATTTTAAACAGAATCACTTCAAAACTGTACACCACATGATGTATGAAAGTATGTTACACCTTCTCATGATAAGAAATAGGCATAAAAGGCATGTGCCTGTTGGACTCTGTAAATTTGACTATCTCTATCATTTTTGACTCAAACACCCACCCATCAGTATACCAATTAAACAAAAGCACAAAATTTCATTCAAATGGATGTTTTTTGAATGAATATCCAAAATACATCCAATTTTGGCACATTGGATGTGTTCATTTGTGATGACCCCCCCCCCCCCCCCCCCCCCCTCAATCATTATACTAAAATCTGTGAAAAAATCACCCAACAAAGCAGGCACATAAAATATGATTACCATGACAATGTGAGTCCCATTGGATTGCAATTCCCATTCATTTTGAAAAAATCAGCTATTATCTAATTAATTACTTAAGGCCTCATCGGCACTCATAAAAGCACTCGCACTAACTTAGATGGCTTACCATGTCTCATCTTAGAGGAAATCACATTATCTTTTTAAGTAAGCACAAAGCATGTAAAAGAGAATAAGCTGATGTCCAGAGTCAGTCTCTTTTGCTTTTTCATGTATCCAGGAAAAAACTTGCAGGGGCTTTGGTAGACAGACAAGGGTTAATACATGAAGCTGGAGTTAAAGATGATCGTGGTGTTAATTTTCACCAACAGGTGGCAGCGTTACAGAATCAGTTGTTGGTCAGTTGCGGTAAGATTTTGCGTAAGATTTGCGCCTAATATGCAAAACGCAACTCGTGCTTTAGTTTTTTTACGCATTGTCTTCCCGGTAAGCGCCGAAAATGGCGCGAAATAGTAACGAGTAGCTACGAGTGCTCCCGAGCCAATAGGTTTTTAGTGATAAAACTTTTTACGTGTGATTTCCTATACCACAAAGAGCTGATTTTTCAAATATTTGCTACCTGTAGAATTTTTTAATATTTTGCTGGTCAATTGTGAATGTCAAGTGGATGTCAAATCAAGAAAAAAAATATGGGGTCACCAACTGTTTTCAAAAGATAGCTAGAGATGAAATTACATGGGGTAAAATCTAAAAAACAATTTTCGTCGCTGGGAATGTCGAAATTTGGTTTTATAACATCAAACAGATAAAAAAAGGTTAATTACGTTAATTAAGCTAACGCTCGAGTTTTCAAGCTATCATCAATTAAAAGGGAAATGACGTCATCATATATGACGACATAGCGCGCTTAGATGATCAGTGACCCCCATTTTTATTGCTGAATTTTAAAGTTTAGACTCTTATCTTTTAACTGACAAAAATAAACAAAATCTACAGGTAGGAACTTATCACCGCGATCGTCCTTAACCAATAGCCTCTAAAAGCATTATCAGCCATTCTCACGAAAATGGCGCCAGTAGCCATATTTCGTTCTTTGGTCTGAAAATTCTTGTGTTTTGCTTTAAATAAGTAAAAATGCTCATATTCATGTAGTACTTGGTGAGCTCTACGTGGACATATATAGTTTGCCATACTTTGTTTACCGTTATCTTGGTCATTTTGCTTCAAGAAGACACCAAATTAGGCAAAAATGGCATGTCTTTGCAAGAGGCATCTATTTTATAGTGATAGATACATCATAAAAAAACATTTTCTTGTTCATGCCCGTGTAATTTATTTCTCCAAATGCATCAATAATATAAGATAATTATCAATTTTGAAAGTTGGATTTCCTGGTAAGCCACCAGAAACAAGTATAAGGTTTCCGCGAAATCAGTGTATATTACGTTATCCATGTAGTATCTCGATTCCTAAGATCATACTGAACGGTAACCATAACACTTTTTGCGCAACTCGAAGGCTAACATATGTGTACATTTGAAAGTCATAACATTAAAAATGTTTGGTCGTAAGTTTGGCTTTTAAAAACAATTATATTCCAAAATTTATTGTGTCCGTTTTAAGCATGTATATTACGTTATCACCAAATCTAAAATATGCAAGAGTCTAGACTACCTTTATGCATATCAAGGCATAGGCCTTAATCCCCTGACCATGTTTAGCCAAAATAACCAGCAATGTATGTGATCATCTTAATTTAACTGATGGAAAAACATCAAAATGTATATTACGTTATGTATATTACGTTATCCAATGCAATAACAAAAATTACAAAGATCCTTGAAATTATCTCTTATGTCAATTTTAGGTTTCCCCGAGTTGCTCCTCGAAGTAATTAAGCAACTTAATTCGAATCGTTGCCTCAAATAGGGCAGGACAGGCACTTGTTTGACAGCTCTTCCTATTCTTTTACATGCTAAATTTGAAAGTTCTTGTATAAAAATATAAGAATAGTGGTGTTCATAACTTTTGTGGTTCCATGATACTTGACATACTAGCTAATAATAAAAGTTTATTTAGCACGTTTTTATGAAACTTCATTTTTTCGATTTTTCCAACTCAAGTGGAGTCACTTTCGTGAGAATGGCCGATATGTCTATAGTATATTACCAAGGCTTCATCACGATCAGATGGTATAGATCTTGAGAAGTAGTTGAATTCATTGTGATTGGTGAGTTGGTTCTGCGTGGCTGCATAGCTCACAATGGGCACCTGGGCATCTGTCAAGAAAGCTGCAACACTTGGCCCTACTGAGTCTGTTCCATGAATCAACATTCCTGAAGGAAACAGAGAGATTAAATTGCATTCTGTATCAGCGTACTCAACGATGATTATATTTTGGTTAAACTTGGTACAAGATCCATTTGCCTACCTGCAATCCCGGGACGGGGGGGGGACTTAGTACACAAGGGGTTATGGGGACATGCCACAAATTCAGATTCCAAAATCAGGCTCTCTGGTATTTCCATCGGTCCATTTTCTTCGCAAAATGCGGTATTTTGTTGGGTTAATTTGTCAAAATTTTCTAAAATTTGCGTCAACTGGTGCAAATTTTGACATTTCTTCTCAAAACTCAAACTAATTTTGCCAAAATAGTGCAAAAAATGTGGTTTTTAATTAAATTTGACTCAAACTTTGGGAGATTTGGTATATGGATGGGTCAACTTTTCATGGAAACTGGTATAAGGGTGGCTTTTCAATTTTCCCAGAGGCATGTCCCTATCCAAACTAAATTTGATTACTCCCCCCCCCCCCCGGGCTGCAATCAATCTTAAAATGGCTGAATATGTGATACAATTTATGTATACAGGGGTCAAGTTACATGTACCCCTTGAAGTGGCAAATATCGAAGGGCAAAACACCTGTTGGAGTCCTGGATGGAGAGCCTGGAACTCTCAGGTTTTTGTTGTACGCCTAAAAATTTTGTACCTACAAGTTTAATTTTACATATAATTTAAGAATGACATAATTTCACTATGAAGCATCTTCAAACCTTTCAATATGACATATTTGCTCCATAGGCCAAGATAAAAGAGTTGTTTGTTTGCCCTCAACAGACTCAGTGCCGGATTTACCTTTCCAAGGGCCCTGGGCCAGGCCTCAACTGAGGGCCCCATACACACCCATACCAATGATTTTTAAGTGGCTGTGACTACTAACGTCAACAAAAATATGCTAGATATTTGACCTCCCCCCACCCCTGAGTTGGGGGGTGGGGGTAAAGGTAAAAAAATCCCACCCAATATTCATTTTTTCTTCCTTTTTTCCATTTTCTTTTCTTCTTTTTTTCTCTTTTTTTTTTCTTCTTTTTTTTTTTGCTCTTATGCTCAAGGGCCCCCCTTGACCTCGGGCCCTGGGCCCGGGCCCACCGGGCCCAATTATAAATCCGGTACTGCCTCAACTAACCGACCCTAAATTTTGGAAATCAGGAAAAGGTTTTTTTGTTGTTGTTGTTTCTATTTACTGTACAAACGAATACTGGCCCTATTTTTGGAGATTCCTAGTTTTCAAAAGTTTGCACTCTAAAATAATTTTAGAGTTTGTGTCAAATATTTTAGTTGTTTTGTATTGTATGTTGATTCATTTTGAAAACAAAATTATCTAGTTAATTCACATTTTGGAATTTACACACCAGAGTTTGCTGGTAATTAAAAAAAAACGATAAAAAGCATGACTGACGGAACAGTCTGGACAAGTCTAGAGTCTGTCCAGCAGAAGTGAGTCTGTCATTTAGGACTTACCTGGTTTGAGTGACCCGTCTGGACAAGTCTGAGTCTGTCCAGCAGAAGTGAGTCTGTCATTGAGGACTTACCTGGTTTGAGTGACCCGTCTGGACAAGTCTGAGTCTGTCTAGCAGAAGTGAGTCTGTCATTGAGGACTTACCTGGTTTGAGTGACCCATCTGGACAAGTCTGAGTCTGTCCAGCAGAAGTGAGTCTGTCATTGAGGACTTACCTGGTTTGAGTGACCCATCTGGACAAGTCTGAGTCTGTCCAGCAGAAGTGAGTCTGTCATTTAGGACATACCTGGTTTGAGTGACCCATCTGGACAAGTCTAAGTCTGTCTAGCAGAAGTGAGTCTGTCATTGAGGACTTTCCTGGTTTGAGTGACCTGTCTGGACAAGTCTGAGTCCGTCCAGCAGAAGTGAGTCTGTCATTTAGGACTAACCTGGTTTGAGTGACCCATCTGGACAAGTCTGAGTCTGTCTAGCAGAAGTGAGTCTGTCATTGAGGACTTACCTGGTTTGAGTGACCCATCTGGATATGTCTGAGTCTGTCCAGCAGAAGTGAGTCTGTCATTCAGGACTTCCCTGGTTTGAGTGACCCGTCTGGACAAGTCTGAGTCTGTCCAGTAGATGTGAGTCTGTCATTAAGGACTAACCTGATTTAAGTGACCCATCTGGACAAGTCTGTGTCTGTCCAGCAGAAGT
>JXSR01S005165.1:18503-30975 GCA_000969725.1 Ophiothrix spiculata
CATAAAATTATTTTGAGGCTCTAAAGATTGGGCCAAGTGCTCATTCTAGTATTTGTGCACTATTGTGAACACATTCCAAGAAAAAAAAATGTGATTTGAAAAACTTTTTTTCTCATTTTTTTTAAAGCCAGAAATAGACACTTAGCGAAGAACCACCCACAAGCTATTAAAAGGAAGCTTATCTTCAACAGGGCTCCAACATGTTTATTAAATTCAGTTTTGAATGCAGGAGGAAGACCAGAGTACCGCCCGGAGAAAAACCTGCGAAAGCGAGCAAGGAATGAAAACCAAATGAACATAAACTCGAACCCAGGACCTCGTTGGTGCAAGGCGAGCTAGGGAATTACAGCTGCGCCAACCCACTCCCCCTTGAATGAATAAAGCAAAAACAACAATGTTATAGTTTATTTCAGTTTTCTTGGTCCACTTTTGGGTGATTTTATACTTTATTCTCAATATGTTTTCATTAATTTTATTTTTGTCAAGGAAAAAAAAATGTTTTCCAAGAATGTCTGTGTTTTATTATGTTTCATGATTCGGGTAGTTCAAAACAAAAAGTCTGCCAAAACAATAGTGCAAGGATCAATGTTTATTAATTATGGACGGATTCAACACATTTGAAAATGAACTAGTTCATGTACCATTAGAATACAATTAATAATTTCAGGTTGCCTAGCACAGATAGAATTCCTCTCTTTATTTTTCTAATTTTTTGATATATGATGTTTTCATATGTGCTGATCACATTTCTAAAATAAAAAATGGGGTCACCGACTTAGTTTTTGAGAAAAATCCATTTCAAAAACACAAAATAAATCGGAAAAAAACACTTATAATTAAAAAAACGGCTCTATTTTTTCTCTCTTTTTCACATATGTTTTGGTCCTTATATAGTTCTTTAAAAAAACATAATAAAAAAATATGGTCACCGGCTTACTTTTTGAGATATTAAGCAAAATTAAGCAAAAAATTGGCATTTTTTTAGCAATAAGTAACACCTTAAGCACTGTGCGCTTTGAGCCCTGCGTCATCAGGAGTAACGCACATGGTCTTATGCGTGAATATAAAAATGACGCACGTATAAGATCTCGTTATATTAAAGCGCAAGATACAGTACGCCAGAAAGTACGCTAAAAGCCCGGGATAAATACTTTGAAATTGTGTCCAACACCGCATCTGTGCTAAGCCACCTTAAAAAATAGATGGGTGTATACATACTGGAAATTCAAATTTTTTTGAAATGAGCATAATAAAAGATTCGTCGAAACAATGATCAATGTTTATTGATTATAGATTGATTCAATTAACTAGCACATTTGAAAGTACTGATAAACTCTTCATGTACTTTATTAGAAAACAATGAATAATTTAAAATAGATGTATGCATGGAAAAATGTAAAATTTGTTGAAATGAGCATACAGCATAATTATTATTATAACATAAGAAAGGTGGATACATTGGAGAAGAGGAGGGGGGGGGGACACTCACATATGAGCAAGATATATGACCAGCTGTCAAGACCCACATTTGCAGCATGAGTCAGGACTCCCTATTGAGGAGAAATATAACTTTTCATCTCCAACTACAACAAATCATCTAAACTAATCAAAGAAGTTATTTAAAAAAAATAATTTCACCCCCCCCCCAAAAAAAAATAATAATAATGATAATTTCATTAAACTCAAAGATCAGTACCATATGCTTATTTTTTACACAAAATCAGTTCCAACTAGTAGACCCCAATCCCGCAAACAGTGAGCTAATGAAGTGCAGGATTGTGTCTTTTGACAATTCTACCAATAGATACAATTTGGCCTATTGCACGGTTTCGCCATTTTAGGGGAGAGCCTCGACCTGGTTTGCGAGATGAATGGGAACCACTGAGCAATATGATGGGAACTTACATAATATTATGATTAACAGTACGATTCCCCTCTTTCAAAAAACCACTGACCTTGCATGAAGTGAATACATTGTTATGTATTAACATACTAGTTTAATTGACTGTCAGATCGAGGCTCTCCCCGCAAATGGCGGACCGTGCAAGTAGTGAATACTGGACCTTTATAACTTGTAGTTCACAAGTCCCTGATCTTATTTTGACAAATCAGTCCCTTAACATATTAAGGTGTGCTAAATTAAATTAAATTAAATTAAATTAAATTAAATTATATTATGTTTTATTATATTATATTATACCAAGCTGAAAAATGGAAACCATACACCCGTCGCAAAAAAAATTGCAACCCCTTTGCTTTTCAGATTGAATTATTTATAGACATAGATTGCAAATTGAATTTAAAAACTCTGGGCAGTCAAGGCAATGGGTTATTTTTGAAGAATTGCATGCGTATCATAGATCTTTGTAATGTGCATTGCTCATTGCTATGGAATAACATTGGCACAAGAACTTGCAGTACCGGTAAATTTCCTCTAAACGGATAAGATTTGAAATTGCTTCTCATCATTATCTGTCGGTTGAGAAGCAAGCAACTACAAGCTTTCTCCAGCCACAACGATCCTGTGCTACATACTTCAATCAATCCCTTCATGGCAAATTACTGAGTTTGCGCCTAAAAACTAACACAAACTTTTTGCCGTACTAAGTAATATAAACCCACATCTCAACCAGTTTGTCGCAAAAATGGATATCTCATACATTTTCCTGTCATTGGTTTCAATCATTGTACTGTTTAATCAGTCAACTCCTGTTTTTTCTGCATGTTTGGAAAACAAGTTAGTCAACATACAACCAACTAACTGGTACTACACATCAAATCAAAACCAGGCTTTACAAGGGCACGTTATTAATACCACACAGTCAAGGAATACTTTACAATGTGCTGCTACGTGTAGAAAACACGATGACTGCAAGTCGTTTAATTACTCACCCAAAGTGAGAAAGTGTGAACTCAATAGTGGAACTCAAGCGACAAACCCGACCAATGTTGTGACGCGTCAAGGATTTGAGTATCATGAATATACTTGGTCAAAATTTACAGGTAAATAATCCAGGTGGACAATCTAGGCCATTTCCTTTAAATCTATTAGGCCAAGAAAAAAAAGTTTGCAAAAAAGCCGTGGGGTATGCATTTTTAAATTTTTTTAGGAATTAGCTATGAGGTACGCAATATTTTTTAGGAAGTGGCTATATATACACAATGATCATGTCAATAGACCATTTCAAAATCCATTCGGAAATCTCCGGAACATTGATCACATGGCCATTTTTTCAACCAATCACGTATAAGCAGTAATAAGCTCATTAGTATGCACGATTTTGTCAACAAAAAAGTCCGAAAAATCACTCGCATTTCAGTGCAATAAAAGTGAAAAATAAATAGAACCAGACCCATACAATATTAGATACACTCATTCTGAACACATTTTGGCCGATGATACCATAAGCTCACCGACATAAAGAGTGAAATTTACATTTGAAATCGGCTGATCTGCGCTGATTAAGCTTAACTTTGAAGTTGCATCAGGGCGATCAAACTGAAAGTGACTCTGTAGCGCTGACGCTAATTCCAAGTTCGAATTCGTACGCAACCAATTAACGAGAACGCGAACTTAACATTCTGGTTATTGTGTTGAAGAGTCACTTTTCTTTCGGCAATTGCCGGAAAGTGTAAAATCAGCTTCGGAAATTCTCGGATAGTCGTGTTTTGAAAAGGTCTATAGCCTTGGCCAAAATGGCTATAGCCATGACGATCGGGTGTTTGTGGTGGGCACTTGTTGAAATCTTATTATGGTGTGGTTTTTTTTAAAGCTGTTTAAATAGGTTAATTGTTTTAGTTTGTTCTTTTGTTTTGTCCGGGTGGCCGTAGGCTGCCTGCCAATGTTGGTTTAGCCTTCCTGCAGTGTGTCAGATAGCTAAAAGCGGGCCCCACCCCTTATTCACTCCACCCCCTTCGTTTGCTCCACTTGCATGGTCAATACAATTCTGCTGGTTCGTCTTTATAGTGGCCCCCTCCACTTGCAGAAACCTGGCTACGCCACTTCTACTGTTTACACTTTTGTGATACAGTGGTTAACTAAAGTAAAACATTCCTAACTTTTATATCACATTGTTATTTTTTGTAGGTTGTAGTTTCACAACACCATCTGGGCTTGTTTGCTATCATTTCTTGTTTCCACGACTTCCTGATGGAATTACCAAGATCGATTTCAGCGCCAAAACGGGCGCAGATGCCCACGTTGGTTTGACCACACAGAATCGCCTCATTGAACCATGCTATGAAATCGGTAAGTTTAAGCCGGGAGGGAGGAGTGATTGCTACTCAAGTTTGCTTTAGGTAGTAACCAGTGCAATTTTCAAATTTGAATAGCCCATTTACTAGTAAATACCAATTTAAATGGACTGGCCTAGATCCTGTCCGCTGATTTTCTGACTATATATATTTTTTCACACGTATCGATAGTACATGATTATACTAATATATCCTACAAGTAGTTTCCGCTGAATTTGTGTACTGGAGGAAAAAAATGAAATTATTTACCAGCTGTATTTTTTGTCGCCGGCGACAAAAAATGGTTGAAAAAGTGTTTCTAGTTTCAAATCTTAAAAAGGTCTTGTTTCTACACCTGTGATGGGTAAACAAAATTATTTTTGATAAAATTGTTTCTCTTTCGATAAGTATTAACTTATCTTCAAGAGCTTCATTTGATCTTCTATCTGGTAAATCCATCTTATCAGTATGCCTTTTAGTTGGATGCAATTTTGTCTCACAAGATACAGAGACTGGCTTGTTTTTTGACTCGGTCTAGAGCTACATGGCCATTATAAAGTGCCCCTTAAGTGCTTATAATTTCTCCCACAGACACATCTGAACAATTAGAACTCATGATTGAATACAATCTGGTTTTACACTCAGAGTACCCCCCCCCCCTATCTCCAGGTATTTCTATCCTCAACAACACTGGCTTTGTTAGACCTTCACATCCTGGTCACATAAGCCGCAATGACGGTATGACACCGGTGAATGCTTGCAATGCCCGGTCAGACGCCGGTGATTATGGGACCATAACTGAAGACATCTAGACAAACAGGCATGGTTTTAACTCAGAATTAAATACTTGCGGCATGCCGGTGTACGATCGGCGTCTGCCGAATTGATGCGGTAAACATATCATAACCTCACCGCAAGGTTATGTGACCAGGGTATCTATATTGACTCTTTTTTACTTTTTCTCTTTACACTTGTAGTGATTGGAGGATCCTCTGGTACCAGAATATTCATCAGACGAGGAAAAGCTTCCAGTAATAAAGTCAATGTAACATTGGCAGTGTAACCAGTGTCAAAGAATACCGGCGCTTTTGGATAAGCTTTGCTAATGGACTCATCCAAGTTGGACGACATGGAGAAACAGCAGCCCTTGCAGAGTGGCAAGACCCTGACCCAATCTCAGTCCACCATGTTGGATTTAGCTCATACCTGACTTATCCAGTGGCCTGGAAGTTACACACATATTGTTAAGTTATGACTTCAGTTTGTGGAAAAATTATTGGCAAGCCTCTAATTTGTTCAAATAACAATATCATAACAAAAATACAATTATGCTCTAACAATCTTGTCCTATACCACTATACACTAACTGAAAACCCAACATAATCGTGTATCAACACCAAATAGTTCGTCATTTTTACCAATTGTAAAATCTATACAGCTAAATGCATATTGACCTTGAGTTCCCAGACGATATTATTGATCGGAATTATCCGCTAAGACTACAATTAGAATGATACAAAATCAAGACAGTGACCAAAATTCGAAATGAAAATGTTTCTCATTGGAGAAAAATAAAGTAGTCCGCAAATCTTTTCAACAGAATACAATCCACAGTACCTGTCAAGGACAGATTACAGATTATAATGAAAAGACCAAGGTAATTATGGTAAACAACAATTACAAAAGAAAGTAATGTACTATGAATTATTAAAATACTACAGATGAGTAATCATGGCAAAATGTGCATTTGTCAAAACAGCTCGAGAATTCATCAGAACTTTTCAATATTATTTTGCTGATAAAATCTACGGACAATATTGAACTTCAGACTGAATTTACAATTTGTGAACTTGATTAATTATATAACTTTGTAAAATAATGTGACTTCATGAAACAAGCATCTTCTGTAGACAGAAACCCGGGGGGGGGGGGGAGCACTCAAGTATAATTTTGTAGGCATAGCGTGACCAGTTTTTCAAAACATCCCCTAAAGGGTGATTGTTTCTGAAGGCAAAATATACCCTTTTTCACCCTAAATCGGGAATTTACCGTTACCGTTTTCTCACTAGGGTTTGAAAAAGTACCCCATTTCTTGAAAATGGCTGTTTTTGATACCCTAAACGGTGTCACCTGATACACCCTTCTGTCCTCAAAAAACACCCTAATTCACCTTGGTGCGTCACGCTATGCCTGCAACGTTATACCCGAGTGGCCCCACGGGGAAATTGTTCAATATCCTGTCAAATATCGTAAATTTGTTCTCCATGGGAAAATAGTGTAGGCACGGTATAAAATTTGTAATAGTGAAGTTTGTGAATTTCTGGCAGTTAACTTTGTACAATTTTGAGTAGAAATATTGATTGAATTTAGCCATTTTGGGGATACTTTTTGTAAACAAAAGTGTCTCTTGAACTTGGCCATTTTTCAACAAAATTGCTGTTTGGATTTTGTCATTTTTCCAGCAAAGTATTTTTTAACAAAATTGCTGTTTGGACTTATTCACTTTCCCCAGTATATTATTTTTGAATAAAAGTACTGTATGGACTTTGCCAATTTTCCTAAATTTGCATTATGAGCAAATTAACTGTTTGGACTTCATCAACTACATTTTTTGTGTATCTATAAATTAATAAATGCGCATTTCATGCACGAGTGAAATGAGACAAAATCAATGCAAGAGTGATATGAGAAAATCAATGCACACGCGGTACATTTTGATGCGTCCGATTCACAAGGCCCGTAGGGGCTGAGTGCATTGGACAGCAATCAAAATTTACCGCAAGCGCATTGATTTTGTCTCATTTTACAAGTAAAATGGAATGCAAATTTATTAATCTAATTCATACATGACAGAAAAATAATACTGTATCTTTTGTGAAAATAAATAAGGCCTTTATGTGACCATCAAAGTCAAAAACTTTTCTAAACTAAAATAAATCATCACCCAACAATGAACCATTCATACGCACTAGCAAACCGGAACGCAACAAGCGCAGTGCATTGTGAGTTTCCACTGCGCTCCACATACTTGGTATTTTTGAGTTCTGATTGGCTAGCTGACACGTGGAGTGTATGAATTTTCAGTGATGTAATTTTGAGCAAATTATCGTGTGAACTTAAACATTTTCAGAGATTTATATTTTCAAACTAGAATATTGTGTGAACTTGAATATTCACAGCGGTGTTATTTTGAATAATGATTTGTGTCTGGACTTAAATATTTGTATCAACAATTGTATTTGTTAACCAGCAATCATAGATGATTTAAGGTGTTTGGTCCACGCGCCGTCCACGCGTAGGCAGTACGCGCTAGTTTCCGAGTAGGTAAGTGCCGCAATACGCATGCGCATATACTCTGAGTAGTGTTTTGAAGCTAAAAATTGCCATATTTTAATATTTTTCTTGAAAACTAAGTCTGTGACCCCCAATTTTTATTTTTTTATTTGAAAGAACATACTTGCGCAACTTTTATAAAAAAAATTACTCGAGCAGATTTTTTGAATCAACACTAAATAATTTCACTTTTGCCACATTTCCCATAGACCCCTGTACTAATTTGTCCCCCAAAACCTCCAGAAATGGTGTTTTTAAACAGACTCTCATGCAAAAACGAGTCCCGTGACCCCCAATTTTTATTTTAAAAATCAGTTCTACATCGATAAAATATCATTCATGCCGATTTATACTAAAATTGCTCGAGCGGATCTCTCATGGACCAAACACCTTAAACTTATTATTGGAATATAGATTTGATTATATTGTACTTTGTACAACTTGAAGTTTAGGATATTAAACTTTGTTGAATTGTATATGCTTGTGTTTAAAGTATTTACTATCTAAGCATCTAATTGTCAAGTTCACACCCTGTACTCCTTATTTAAAAAAAATTGCAGGTGATTTATAGTGCACTACGCGGTCCCTCTGACTTGTAATTCCACACGGCCTCAGCACACTTTACAGAGCATTCTAATAATTGGATTAAATCACTACCTGGACTCCCTGGGGCCAAAGGGCTTACTGTGGCCTACATATTGGCGCAACCCTTGCTTGAGCGCTCGAACGCGGAACGATCGATTTCTTTAACAAGCCGAGAACTAACCGACTGAGCTAGCGAGAACTATTTAGGATGTAACATTAATTCAAACCCTGTAACTAAACAGATAACTCATTTTCAGTGCAACGCTAAGTTTTTTTGTAGCAGGTGAAATTTATGTTTAATGTTATGGAATATCACATTTCAATGATAATTTCAAAAATTAAGGGCATACTTAACCCCTTATTTTCTGAAATATTTAATGCTTTGTAACTCAGCAACCTATAAGTAAATCTAAAAGTAAATATAAAAGTATACATTTCTAGATGTGGATTTTCATGTAGAAGATTATGGTTAGGTCAGTTTTGGACCAAATGTATGTTTTGGACCAAGGTAAAAAAACCTTGTTCTTGAAGTTGAACCACTATATTTGTAAACAACCTAACTAAATTTTGAAAAAATAAAAGTTGGACCTCTTATACTTTTTACAATCTAGAAACACATGTCTTACGCATTTCTCAATTTTTTTATTTTTGACTTAATTTTTAAAATATGGCCAAAAATAGGTCCAAAATTGTCCCAAAATGATTTTTAAAAATCATTTTTGGCCTATTTTTGAGTTATAAAACGTAAAATATTTCAGAAAATGAGGGGTTAACTGTGCCCTTAATATATATTTTTATATAAGTCTGGGGAGTTTTGACTCAAAATTAACCTGGGTGCCAGGTGGAAATTAAGAGTATGGTTGGGCACAACCACTGCCCGGCATAGCTAGAACCATTGCGCCACTAGGGCAATGTCCTCTCAACCACGCACCTCACTGAGGGCCTAACATCAACTCCGGTCTGACCCACTTATCAAATTCATCATCCGATAGATGACCTAATTTCAGCGCAGCTGCTTTGAGCGTTGTGTCCTCCTTGTAGGCTAACTTTGCGATTTCAGCTGCTTTGTCGTACCCTATGTGCCTATTGAGAGCCGTGACCAACATCAGGGATTCCCTGAGGTGTCTGCAAGATAGAAAAATGAAGAAACAATATATTATTAGTCTTGTCAGGGGCATACAAAAGAAGACATTAGGACCGTCTTATCATGCACTGCTTCCATTGGGATTTCTAGTATGGGTTGTAGTGAGAGAGTTTAGGGATGAAACATATATTGTTCTTATTTACTCGACAGAGCTGAATCATTCCCCGGGGGGGGGGGTACTTACATTGACGGAAGGTACGGGTATGTGCCGCCCTCGAGACCCCCTTTTCAAGCCTCCTCTTCCGCTCCCCAAGATGCTCTTTTCAAGATTACCCCAGTTCCGAAGACCCCATTTTCAAAGAAAATGATTCAAAAATGTATTTTATCATATTTTCAAGCTAATTTTGAGCGATTTTTAGCTCAAATAGTCGTATTTATATGGGAAAAAAGCAGTTCCGGAGACCTCAATTCGGGAAAAAATCAGTTCCATAGACCCTCTTTTTGAACAAAATCCGTTCTGCAAGACCCTATGTTCGATATCGCGGATCTCACATACGTACCAATTTTTTTTTCGAGTACCCCCCCCCGGGAATCATTCCTCACATATTCGTAAATTTGATCAAATTTTCAACAAATACGGCTTCGCCCATAGACTACAACGTAAAAACCGAATATGTTGGTCGACATAAATAGTATTTTTTTGTTAATTCTGGTTATTGGAACATTTCAGACAAGTGTAAAAGGAAAAGATAAAGCAAGAACAATCAAAATAAAAGTAAGTTAAGGCATTATATTGTTGTTGTTTTTTCGGGTTGGCCCGGGTCAGCGGTACAGATGCACGTGGAATGGCCTGGGTTCAAAGGGTTAAAAAATATGACCTTTAAATGGGAATTTAAAACACTAACTCGGATGTTGCGTCATTTTTACTTTTTAGGATTTTGGCCAATTTTTTATTTTCATGCCAAATAAGGTCAAAAAATGACCAAAAATGGAAAAAAGTGAATATCCACATTGGTTTAATGCTTTCTTGATCTTTTCCTCCTCTAGTAACTTTTCCTGTTCTTCTGTCACGATAGAGTCCTTTCTGTCAAGAAGAGTTCTCACGACACCAAGTTTTTGGTGTAGCGGGTGTTGCGAATCAAAGTTTCGGTGTGCATTTTCTTTCTAAACACTTGTGGATCTATCCGTTTTCCGAGTAATAGATGTATCCAGGAACGCGATGTTGCCGTTGGACTCTTCTTCGTGGGTGAACTTTATGCTGTTCGTAGTATCCACAGTATTAAAGTGGTCAGTTAATTGTTGAGTGGTACCGCGCGGTATTATTTCTAGAATATCGTCCACATATCTTCTCCACAGCTTGCATGATTGAGGAGCTGTGGTGAGCGCTTTTTGCTCTAACCATTCCATAAATATATTTGCGAAGATGGCACTACATACTGCCCATCGCGGCCCCAAATTTCTGTTTGTAAATGTTGCCTCATAGTCAAAACAAATTGTAACAATTCCATTATATCACAAACTTCAAGTCTAGTTCTCTTATTCAATCTGTTGTCATTTTCCAGTCTATCTGGGAATCAGCCAAAATTGTTGATAAAAGATGGATCAGGGAATCAATATGGATCGGGAAGCGGGGGACCAATGTTATCAATCGTGATGAAGGAATTTACTCATTAAGTTATGTATACGACAGGCTGCTTACAGAAAGAACTTTGCACCCTAAGGATGAGAAACATCATTTAAGCCATAGGAGTGAAGCGGCCAAGTCGGCGCATTACTGAAGAAGTCTTCCGTTGGAAGACGAAGCCATCTAAACGTGAGTAACAAATTGGACTTGTAAAACATAATTTACCAATAATATGATTTCATAACAGTCCTGATGAATTTTTTCCAAGAATCACCTTAGAGTTCACACAATTACCTAAAAAAACCACACAAAACAAACATGGTGCTCAGTTATTATTCTCTAAATAAAGCAGTGCCGATCTGAAAACGTTGATTTTAATGTAATACAATGTGGATTTTTTTGGTTGAAAGAGGACCTCTACAAAGTCAGTCTGTGGTCAGTCAGCTATAACTGGGACAAACATGTTACATTGCACAGTGGCTATGTAAAGATGACTTAAGGGTCACATAATAAAATTATATTCCTGGCTGAAATTCTTCTTGTAATTCTAAAACTTTTTGAAATCCCCTTTATGATACCCAAATCTGAAACACATATACTCAATATTCAACAAAAATGACAAGCATGCTACTTGTTTAGCACAAATTTAATGCACAACTCTTTCCCATTTCATCTCTATATGAGTTTCATCGTATTGCATAAAATTAAATATAGGTCTGAATGAAATTATTACATGAATATGTTTTAGCATTAACTATCCATTTTATTTTCAAAATTTGAGTTTTTAAATTTTAAAATCTATAACCATGTTTTAGCATACACTGTCCATTTTGATAAATTTATACCAGTAAAATCGTAGGTTTTATGGTCCCAGGTAAAATCAACCTTTACCCTTAAAATATTGAGTATACTTTTATAATTACCTTTACACGTCACAGTTCAACAAAATCTAACAAGCAAAAATCAAGAAATTCGCCTAATGCTGCTTTCATACTAATGTCGCTTTGCAGCTTTGTCGCTGCGTGACGAATATTTTTTGCAAAAACTTGTCGCTTCCGGTTGTCGTAGCGGCAAAGCTACATGTCGCTGAGGTAATCGATATCGGCAAAATTTTGTCGCACGACAAGAATTTTGAGTTGAAATGAATTCAACTTTGGGAGCGACATGAAGCAGCAAAGCGACAAAACTGCAAGGCTACAAAAGTGTGAAATGAAGCAAGCGACATAGCTGCAAAGCTACAAAGCGACAATAAGTATGAAAGCAGCATAAGTCCAAATACGTCATAGACCGGGGATACGGATGGGCACGAAAGTGCTGCCATGGCAGGCCATACTCGGTGGCTTGGAACAGGATGCGAGAGGTCAAGGGTTCAAATCCCAGGGGAAACAGAAAATTTTTGTATGACATATTTGGACTAAAGTAGTTTTTAAGCGTTTGGGAGTTAGGGTTAATTTTGTGAACTTTTGCGCCATAGTTGATTGACAGATATATGGTAAGTATCTCATTCAGGAATGCATTGGATACCTCATCGGTAAATAAATTGTGCAGCGTCGTCTGCTAGGTTGAGAATGCCTGTTGGCAGGCAGAAAGTGACCCTTGTTGCCTAAAATTAA
>JXSR01S005165.1:39368-52479 GCA_000969725.1 Ophiothrix spiculata
GGCTGGAATATGTGGTATGGTTAGGCAAAATAAATAGGGCTTGAATATGTGGTATGGTTAGGCAAAATAAATTTGGGCTGGAATTTAACCAAATTTGGTTCTCACCTGTCTATTTGCTCCTTGTTAGGTTTAATTCCCAGTACACAATGCTTGGAGAAAGACACACAGCCATCACCCAGTAGCCTTATAGACTGCAATACATTGGTGACTATCATAGGCTTGAAGACGTTCAATTCAAAATGGCCGTTGCTACAGCCTATCGTTACTGCGGTGTGGTTCCCCATAACCTGTGCTGCTATCATGGTGATGGCTTCGCACTGTGTTGGGTTCACTTTACCTGAAAATAAGTACAATATATAAAGGTAGGTATTCTGATCTGGTAAAAAAAATTACATACTCTTTTTCAATATTTGAATGAAGAGTCATCACCTATGTAAAGCAATCGTAAAATTTCATTTTCATACCTTGAGTCAAATTTATGCTGTACAGGCAAATACGTGTCTGAGAGTGACCCATAGAAACATATAGGATATTCATTTTTGTTAACACAATATTCCATTAATTCAGCACTTTTTTGACCATATCTCTTCAACGAAACATATTATAAGTGTGAAAATTTACAGGGGTTATGAGAAAAATATGTGCTTTCATGTGGTATCAAATCTTCAATTTGATTTTTGTAAGTGAAAGTGATCTGAACACACACCTTTAAAATTAATGTTATTGAGGATATTCACAGTACATATGTGGATTGCTCTGGCAAAATGGGCGGAAAGTCACAAATGAAGATTTTCAATGAATGGCCTGTAAAGTAAAAATATGGTGAAAAAGGTCAAATTTTTGTTTTTTGACATAAAACGCATCTGTGCATAAGTGTTTAACTATATCTCCAGTCTCAAAAGACAATCATGCCGGGAAGTGCAATAAAGCACGGTTAATTGATACATTATCAAAAATTATAAAATCAATTTGCAGCTAATTTTTATTGCCAAATTTTCAATGGACTCTCTTGACGACCTTTTGCTATGACACAGTGCAAATTTTGGGCATTCACAAGGAAACTATAGATGGCGCGTTGAATTGTGAATACTAGGAATTGGCCATAACGTCAACAAATATTATTAAAGACAATTTGGTTCAAATATATCTCACTGGACCACTGTGCAACTGACTGACCTTGACTCATAAATTATTCCCAACCATTTTTTTTAAATATGTTGCAAAACTTATGGCCGTGAAAATAGTATACAAATATTAACTGCTTTGAGTGGCATTGTTTAAATTATTTCCAAAGAGGTGATCTCAAAACCATGAATTTGCCCGAAGCAAAGCTGACTGCATATTCATGGTTTTGAGATCACCGTGGGGAAATAATTTTTACCATACCCCAAAGAAAAAGCAGTCATTTTTATTCTAAATATATATACAAATTTTTGTCATCTGCTTGGATAAAAGAACCATTTTAGCACTAAAAGCGATGATGATTTATGATTTGTTTCTCCTTTCAACGCTGACCGTGCCGAATTGTGCGTGCAAGATAACTAGCTTACGCACTGCAGCGTGTGTTTGAACATGAATGCCAATATTCCTGCACTTAAAGCTCAAGTTATATGGGGCAAAATATAGTGGGCCTAGTGAAAAACTGCCCTGGCCTAGTTAAATCCAAGCCCTCACTTTTAACCAATCAGAGGATAGTAATCTATGAGGTATATAAAACACAATATGCAAGAATGCTGCTATACTGAACATTTCTATAAAGCTAAAAGACCTTTGGAAGTAAATTTCTAGAAAATTGCAAATTTATATCCTAAGGCGCAACTATGTTATAAATACGTCAGAGCTATCGGATTTCGACAACTGTGTACGATAGAAAATATATCAGTACAGGAAATATGAAGATAGTTTGATCCGTTTTTATTCTTATATCAGTTCTACAAAGTAAAATAATGATATTTTTCAAACAAAAATTGATTAAAATCATCATGTATGTGAGAAAAACAATAGAATGTGTCTAACGGAATCCGATAGCTCTATCGGAAGTGTTTCACAGTCATGCCTAACATCCGTTGAATTGGCCAAGATAGTTCCAGTCAAAACTATCATTCCAAATTCACAAGACACGGAGGGGCCAGTGCAATGGCCAGCAATCAAAATTGCACTGATTTTGTCTCACTTTACGAGCATAATGGAATGCAAATTTATTAATTAATCTAATTCATACATGACAGAAAAATAATATTGTACCTTTTGTGAAAAGAAATAAGGGCTTTATATGACCATCAAAGTCAAAACTTCTCTAAACTAAATAAATCATCACCCGCCAAAAACAATGAAACATTCAATACACACTAAACGCCAGCCCCGCAAACCGGAACGCAACAAGCGCAGTGCATTGTAAAGTTTAACTGCACTCTGCATACTTTAATAATAATAATATAATCAATAATCATAATCTTTATTTCCATAAAACTTACAAGGTAACATGAAAAACATGAACAAAAACAAAGTTAAATGGAGGAGTAGACTAAATTTACCTGTAAAATGTCTACCCCCTGAATAAAACACACACGAAAAAAAAAAAAAAAGGATTTTGAAAAAATTGAACAAAAAGCAATCTGACCACAACTACAAACAAGACGGAGACGAGGTGCTCAAAAACCGTTTATTCATATTTTTCAATTAATTGTTTTTTAAGTTGATTTCGAAAAGTATTCAATGTTTTAGCAGATTTTATTGTCTTTGAAAGAGAGTTTCAAAGAATCGGGCCTTGCGTTTTTACAGATTAATCAGAAAAGACCCTTTTGTTTTTGGTTGGATTTAAATCATTGTGAAATTCAGAACGCCTCTTGAAAAAGCTATTAAAAGCTACAGGAAGATCTCTCATTGTAAATTTATACATAAATACACCAAGTTTCATTGTATACATGTCAGCAACTGTGAGGATGTCAAGCTTAGCAAAAGTGGATTTGTATGACTCCTGTAATGAAATCTGGAAATGGTTCTTATTGCCCATTTTTGAAGCTTTACTAATTTGTCCAAATATATTTTACAAGTATTGCCCCAAAGAAGTATACCGTAATTTAGATAAGGTAAAATAAGAGTACAATAAAGTGTCTTTAGGATTCGATCTGGCAAAAGATGCTTCAATTTATTTATGATACCTATGTTTCTTGATATTGTTTTTGATAAGCAATCTTTATATTCTTGCATTCTGATTGGCTAGGTAACATGCGGATCAAGTGTGTGAATTGACCTTTACTGATTGATTGATTGACCTTTATTGATTGATTGATTGATTGATTAACCTTTATAATCTCACCTGGCATAATACTGCTACCTGGTTCATTAGCTGGCAATATCAATTCTCCCAAACCGCAACGAGGCCCAGAGCCAAGCAAGCGTAAATCATTGCCGATTTTCATCAGACTGCATGCTAGAGTGTTGAGGGCGCCGTGCACCTCGGCTAATGCGTCGTGAGCAGCTAATGCCTCAAACTTGTTGGGGTTTGTTACAAATGGCAGTCCTGTATAAAATAAAAAAAAAAATTACACGATCATCAGTTGTGGGGTGGGGTGTAACTTACTATAGGGAAAACAACAATTTATTGGACAATTTAAACAAAAATCCATGGCAGAAGTTGCATTTACAAATAATGGGCCCTGTACTATGGATTTTTGTTTCTAATAAGGGTGAGGGTAGGGATGAAGGGAAAACAACATTTGAGAAAGTCAATGTTTAAATCATCCATTGGATATGACAATTAACAAAAAATACATAGTGGGGTTGCATTTAATGAGTAATGGGCCCTGCAATATGGATTTATGTTTATGCTGTCCAATAAATTATTGTTTGGCCTATAATGCTTACTGCAGATCATCATTAACATTTTGTTAAACTCAAATTACAATTTCTGTTACAAACATGAGATGGCAAAAGAGCAAGCTTACCTGTATTATTTAGGCCAATATACTGGCAAAAAGTTTGATTGTGTTGGGTTTTCAAAGGAACATCCCAATTGTTATCAGCCAATCAGGATCACTGTTGCAAGTAAGGAAAATAACAAACTCACCCGTGTAATTTCACATACTGGCAGCAAGCTTGATTGTGATTGGCTTGTCAATTGACCATCCCTTGTTAACAACCAATCAGGAATACTCCCGGGGAATACTGTTACAAATCAGGATGACAACAAGTTCATCCGTGTATTTTCACATACTGGCAGCAAGCTTGACTGTGATTGGCTTATCAATTGACAATCCCTTGTTACCAACCAATCAGGAATACTGTTACAAATCAGGATAACAACAAGTTCACCCATGCAACATTCCATACTGGCAACAATGTTGAAAGTAACAAGACTTTTCAAAAGACCATGTCTCGTTATCAACCAGTCACATACCTGTTCCGATTTTGGCGGGAGTCTGCCGCTTTTAGGTAGCCTCCAAACCTCCCGATCAGGTAGCTATATCTCCCCCTTTGAAAATAAAATCTCCCGGTATCAAACTCTTTAGATAATAATCCACCGCGGTGTCATGCTCGCATGTATTACAGACTGTGAACACGCTACATTTAGTTTAGAAATTGAAAATGAGATCGTTATGAGTCTTCTGTGTGTTTGCTAGACCTTTTTTTGCTTATCAGTTTTCAAAAGCTACGTAAAAATATTTGGGTGTACCTTTTGGGCCTCACATGTCAGTTGCCCGTAAACGTTGCTCGTAAATTTAAGTGATTACAGAAGTCTCCTGCATCAAAATTGATAAGATGATAAAACTGGTCTGCAACTTTTCCTAAAACATCAGTAAGCCTTATTGCAATTGGTTTTTCAGATGACCATCCCTTGTTATCAACCAATCAGGATTACTGTTACAAGTTAGAAAGACAAAAAACTCACCTGTACATTTCCATATACTGGCAGCAAGCTTTATTGTGACTGGCTTTTCAAATGACCATATTTAATTATCAACCAATTAGAATTGCTGTTACATGTCAGGAAGAGAGGTTCATCTGTGTTCTTTCCTACAATGGCAGTAAGCTTTATCATGATTGGCTATTTAAATGACCATGCTTAGTTATCAACCAGTCAGGATTACTTTTAAGTTAGAAAGAGATAACAGCTTACCTGTATATTTTGCTATACTGGCAGCTACCTTTTCAGCAAAACCCTTCTGTGTGTTAAGACCAGTGCCTACAGCTGTACCACCTAACAAAAACAATATAAGAAATTACATAAAAAGATAATCAATCAAAGGTGTATTGTCTGATTTTCAAAAATTTAATTTATAGTTTGACTGAAAAATCAATACTTAAAGTGGCAATTCATGATCCACTTTTCACCCTCAAGGTCACCTCTATCAAAATTTATTTTTTTAGCTAGTAAGATTCCTTGACTGGCATATGTTACAATCCGAAAACCATTCTTTCAAATGTGCTTACATTTTTGAGAAAAGGTGTCATTTTCTAATTATTGTCAGGTCCCCAACAGTTATTACAACACAATAGCCTATGGGGATTTTTAAAAAGTTGAAAAGCTTGTAACTTGAAAACAAATGGTCGGAATTAAGTGAAATTTTCAGCATAAATTATTCTCGTACTCTTCTTTTTATCTAGCTAGAAAAGAAGTGAAATTTTTGTCATATCAGAACCATGAATTGCACCTTTAAGGTGGCCTAGCACAGACAGAATTCCTCTATTTATTTTTCTAATTTTTTGATATAAGGTGGCATTTCATGAGGTGGGTCAAAAATGAGTTACATGGTCAAAATGGTCAAAAAACCAATTGTTTGATATGATGTTAATATTATTGATCTCTTTCAATTCAAGTAACTTTTTAGCCAAATATCACTTTTTGTTTTGGCATAATGAGCTAATTAATGGTTAATTACTCCATAGACGGCAATGCAAACTGTAATTTTCAAACGCGTTTTTCTCAAAATTGCATATTTTTACTAAAGCAAGTCATAAATTGGAATGATTAATGGTAAACAGTTCATTTTTTCAGGATATGTTCTAAACACTTTAATAGTTACTTTGATGCATTAAACTTGAAACAGACCCCTTAGGGTCTTGGTGTTGATGACCTTCAATTAATTAGAGGCGGGCTTATACAAGGGGAGAAAATGGTGATGTTTCAAATCATTCTGTCCTAATTCTTATTTGATGCAGCTTGATCCCCTGAACATTTTGACACCAAATTTGTCAAAATCGGACAAAAAATGAGAAGGTGCTGCCCAAAAAACTGATCGAGTTGGGAGGGGGTGTGAGTAAGGTCTAAAATTGATAAATTTGCCAATTACTGTAATTATATACCGAATTTTAACCTTGTTGGTGACTCTCTGTATGCATTTGAGGTCACAGAATCCATTTGTGAATGTTCCAGCAGTGTCAAACCTTCCAAAATGGCGATATTGTCTCAATTTGGGTATATACCGCATCCGTAGGCACCGCATCCTTAGGCACCACCACCCTTGTACTGCCAAGTTCAAACCATTGTCTCTCTTCAATTATGTAACCCATGAAAACCAAATTACTGCCACAAATAGCAGAAACTGTAAGCTTTTAAATGAGACATAAAACAAGTCAATAGGCCAAGGAATAGTGAATTTACATCAAATTAAGTTCGCCCACGAAAAAATGTAACAACACCACCTTTTTAGCATACCCACCTAATGAAATGCCACCATATGGTGTTTTCATATGTGCTGATCACATTTCTGAAATAAAAAATTGGGGTCACCGACTTGGTTTTTGAGAAAAATCCATTTCAAAAACACTATGTTTTACCACTTTTCACCATTGACTACTATGGTAAAATCAAAATAAATCAGACAAATACACTTATAATTAAAAAACGGCTCTATTTTTTTCTCTTTTTCACATATGTTTTGGTCCTATATATTTAGTTCTTTAAAAAAACGTAGTAAAAAAATATGGTCACTGACTTACTTTTTGCGATATTAAGCAAAATTAAGCAAAAAAATGACATTTTTTAAAGCAATGACTAATACCTTAAACACGGTGCGCTTTGAGCCCTGCGCCATGAGGAGTAACGCACATGTAGGATCGCATTGTATCAAAGTGCAAGATACAGTACGCCAGAAAGTACGCTAAAAGCCTGGGAGAAGCTGTGTCCAACACCGCTGATATCAGTTCACTCGTGTCCGACACCGTTTCTGTGCTAGGCCACCTTAAAGCAACACTATAAAGTGTTAAAATGAAGCGCCCCCTGTCACCCATGACGTTTGATTTTTTTTTAGGTTACTTGGTTTGTTTTGGGTAAATAGTAATACCTTCCAAATGATTTGGTTTAAATATGCTTACTTTTTCTTCTATGGCCATTTGTTGAATTAAATTCAGGATCCCGAATTTAATTCCACATGTATTAGTATAGGGAAGCAGTGCATGTGCTTTTATCCATTTTTCAATGGCAAAACCATTTTTTACAATATACTCTTTTTGAAAACGTTTTCAGATAGGCACATTTCTTTATTTTATGCTGTTTTTACTAAAAACATTTCTGATCAAAATCTTATAGTATTGCTTTAAGCAGCATCAGTTTCAAATTTTAGTTGAATAGGTCTAATCGTTTTGATATTATGAGCCATTTTGTATTTCACAGTAACCTGTAATTTGAAATGTAAATTTAAGCATGGTAATTTTTACCATTATTGAGATGCATTTTTTTCGCATTTTCTCCACAGCAATTTGATCACCATTAGTGACCATTATTACAATAATGTACATATATTTTCACTTATATCTTCGAATTCATAAAGCAATGACCACGCTGCTTTACAAGTGGACGTACCATCCAAGTGGGTTGGTCGATTGGCCACATTTTTCTGTGTCTTTTTTTTTTCTGAAGGTAAAAAATTGCCTAAAATAGCCCCAAAATCTGACAATTTTAGTAGGTTTTCCTGAAAGGAAAAAAATCGTGTTTTTTAGCCCTTTGGGCCAAAGTTATAAAAATAAACATCATCGTCTTCAGCATGTAAATGCACTACTAAAAACGTATACTTTTATATGAATTTGCTGAGTTACAGAGATTAAAACATTTCTGAAAATGATGAGTTAATTGATTGATGTTGACAATACCCGTAGTCAAATATAGAGATGCTCCAAATATAGAGAGCTGCAAGCAACACGGCCACATCTGCATTTCAACAATTCTGAGAACAAAAGATTTCAAGACCTAATAGGTCTTTCCTGATGAAATGTGCAATTTAAACACGCTACAGAGTTATTCCTCACCAATCAACAATGATACATCCATGTGTTCGCCTATTTTTATTTTGCGAGAGTGACTTTTGCAACCCGAGTGTGATAAAAATACACCGATGCATGGATGCAGAGTTGTTGATTTGCAATGAACAACTCTGTAGCGTGTTTGAATGCCTTTCAACAACAAACATCTTCCTGAAAATGTATGAATTAAATTTGAAATGTTTTCAATTAACGGATACTCATTTTCATAAAAATATTTAAAAGAATCTGAAGCAAAATTTTACTTTTTAAATGTTTGTTGCTCATGTGCTTTATCGTTTGAAACTGTTCCCAATTAGCATCAGTCCTTGCACATACTCAAGTTCCTGACGCGCGATGAACAGTGCGCTGCCTAACGTGTACGGATTAAATGCACCTCCGTGTACACTGTGCTATGCATGACGCGCTCATTTGAATATCAACTGTGGATTCATCATGAATCAACAACGGTTCACTCTTGTATAAGGAGATATGGGGAGTTGTTGAAAAATCGATCATCTTGAAAGCACCATCAGATCTTGAAACAATTTGTAGCAAGGATTGTAGCCTTGCAAATACATCCTTTTTGCTCCCAATCCTAGATATATTCCCTGTGAAAATTCCTTTTCAAAACTGTTCTACATATTAAGTTTTCATGTGTCATAAAAATGCAAGGTTTTTAAACCTTAAAAGGAGTTTTAAGTAATTGCTCCAACCAGCCTTAACAAACAAACAAACAAACACACAAAGAAACAAACCTGCTGCTAATTGATACAATCTAGGCAACGTATCTTTGACCCTGTTTATTCCTGCATCTATCTGTGATCTGTAGCCGCTGAACTCTTGGCCTAAAGTGAGTGGTGTTGCATCCTTTTAAAAAAAAAAAACATATTTATTTAGACAATAATAACTGCGCACCATCTTTTTTGAGGTCATTGTTTAAAATCGGAGGTGTTTGTTTTGGGCCGAGACGCTCCCGAAGAAAAGTACCGAGGCACAAAACAAACACCGACGATTTTAAACAATGACCGAATTAAAAGATGGTGCAAAGTTATCATTGTCATTAATAACCGCTCTTTCGACTTTGTAATGCCTTTAATGTGTAATTTTATGAAGAAGTACTTTATTAAACTTATTTCTTACGTCAAGGTCTACATATCCCTATAAGAGAATTTCGATCAGTCCAGGCATGACGATCATCGCGTAATATGATAAACGCGCGTGTGCGTGGTGCATACGCGCGTTTGATAGGCGTTTTATGAAAAAACGCATTCAGCGCTAATGACATCACATACGCGGGTCATTATAAGAAGTCATTGTTACCTGATAATGACCGCGCAGTTGTTTGCGTAAAAGTAGTATTATTTTTGGATAATTTTATTACTATCAAATGGACAAGCATTTGACATAAGTTTATTTCAATATTCAGCAAGATTTGGTGTGTTTATGATTCGAAAAACACAAGACTAATTTACTTCCTGGTAAGCTCATATTGGTTTGTGTGCGTTAATTGGCTACTTGTTACATACTTCAAGGTTTATAGAGTATAGAAGGTTCTTAGTACAAAAGTGATTACGGGGATGTGTCGCAAACTTGGGTAGCAAAATCAGGCTGTCTTTTTTCATTGCAAAATGTGGTATTTTGATGGTACTTCAAATTTCCCAGCGGCACCACCCTACCAAAACCAAACTTGAGTACCCCCCCTCCCCGGGATAGAAGGATGTATAAAGCAGCTTGAGAGGGAAAGATGAACAGCCAAAGTCTATAAAAACAACTCCCTTTTTCCAGCTCCTATATGCTTACATAGTAATTCTTGAGTGATCCCCTAGGTCTCAGTCCTAAAACTGCAAAACAGTTGACTTTGACTCATTTCACAAACAAAATATTACAAATTTCAATTGTAATTGTGTTATTTATTTTGCATGTACTCTTAAAGGTGGTTTCAGAGTAGATGTTGTTGCGGCAGACGAACAAGCTTCTTGTTGTTCTGCAGACGACCCAGCATTTGCAATTCTGAGATGTCGTAATGTAGCACAAGACATTTGCATATTGCTGCAATGGTCTGTCTCAAGTAAAATTGAATTTATTCCAACTCAAAGTACCGTTGCGACCATCATGACAGGGTAATCAATATATGGCCTTGTCGTGCTTGCCACAAAAATGTCCAGATGTCGAGTTGCGCACTTGAATTTTTTGACGTCACACTGGTTGTACGACCACCACAACAGACACACTGAAACCAGCTTAAATACTGTAATGGGAATATTTTCGCAAGCATAATTTTTCAGGAAACCAGAAAATCACAACTTTTTCACGCGTGTTAAATAAGCATTTTAAAGCTTCATTACATTGACCTGTACATAAAATGAATGTATTTGCGGGGTATTATATTCACGGTTAGATGTTGAATCACGAAATTCACGAATATTAAACCCTCGTGAAAATAACCCCGTTTACAGTAAATGCCTTACCATACAATGTGTTCTGCCAATCTTGGCAATATCAGCAAATTCTTGCTCCTTCATGTTTAGGGCACCCTGTAGGACTGTCAACGAGGGCAGCAGGCGCTCGTGAATCTCCATAGCAACGGCAATGTGCATGGCAGTTGGAAATGTGTCATTGGAACTCTGAAAGTGAATACATGTACATGTTCCGAAACCACATCATGTAGGTAGTCTCGGTACCAGAACATAATAATAATAATAATCATTTGTAATGCGCCATCAATCTAGTAGTACTATTCCGAGGCGCAAACATGAAATACAAAAACAATACAGTTAAAGATAAAACATTGAAATACAAAATACATTTGTAGATAAAAACCAATTGAAAATATCAAGTAAAGTTCATTACATACATGTATATGTTTTGTTGTATAAATGAGTCTTTAACAAGTTCTTAAAAGTCTGAAATGAATCACAGTTTCTTATGTCAAGAGGTAACGAGTTCCAAAGCGTAGGCGCAACAACGGAAAATGCTCGATCTCCAAATGCAGATAAAGCCCGTGGAATAACAAGTAAATGTTTATCAGAAGATCTTAGTCTGCGACTTGGAACATAAGGAACAAGAAGGTTGAATAAATAATCTGGTGCAATGCCATTCAAAGCCTTCCAAGTTAAAATCAGTATCTTGAAGTTAATTCTCTTTTCTTTGTTAGAACACGAGCAGCAGTATTTTGAGCGAGTTGAAGTTTGTGAAGTAAACGATCAGTGATGCCAATTAACAGAGAATTTCCATTGTCAATACGTGATGTAACAAGTGCATGAATGATGGTAGCAGCAGTTTCATATGTGAGGATTTTCCTAATACTATTAATATTTCGTATGTGAAAATAAACAGATTGGCATATACGTTTGACATGTTGGTCCATACACAAGTTATTATCGAAAGGTTCCGGGCATAGTGAGAACGTGTTCATGCATCGTAAGTGGGCCCATCTCACATACTATGTATAGTAGGTTGGCTGTTATTACGACCTATTGCAGGCAGAGGAGGTTTTCACAATGTCCCATGATGCAATGCAACATTGTACAATGTACATGCAAATCCAATTCAACTCCTATACTTTTGTACAGGTTTCTGACGTTTTTGAAGTGTCAGCAATGTGGGTAAACACTGGGCTGTTTTGAAAAGAAACACATCGTTGGAAAGGTATGAATGAGTACTATTCAATGGAATTGTCAAATTCCTAACTGCCCCTTGTCCAGAAAACCATTATTGCCTATTATATCTAAGTGTATCAGAATAATGCATTGTGGGATATCTTGAAAACCTCCTCTGTATTGCAGGCTACCTGTATTTTACACCTAACAAATGTCATTCACAAATCCCATCATTTCAATAGTTCTATCACTGATAGCTTCATTAACATTGGTCTCAATTGTGATCTTCAACAGAGATGAGGGGACCTACAATCTTATCTCACACATCCAACCCGACTCATATTGACATGATCATTGGGGTGAATAGGTGTGTTGCTGCTCAATTCTCCACCAATCATTGCAATAGTTCTATCACTGATAGCTTCATTTACATTGTTCTCAATTGTGATCTTCAACAGAGATAAGGGGACCTACAATCTTATCTCTCAAATCCTACCTGACTCATATTGACATGACCATTGGGGTGAATAGGTGTCTTGCTGCCCAACTTCCCACCTATCATTTCAATAGTTCTATCACTGATAGCTTCATTTACATTGTTCTCAATTGTGATCTTCAACAGAGATGAGGGGACCTACAAGCTTATCTCACAAATCTTACCTGACTCATATTGACATGATCATTGGGGTGAATAGGTGTCTTGCTGCCCAACTCTCCATCCATCATTTCTATAGCTCTGTTACTTATAACCTCGTTGACGTTCATGTTGGTCTGCGTTCCTGAACCCGTCTGCCATACAACCAATGGAAAATGCTCATGGAGTTTACCATCAATGACCTATTATATATCATAGAGGGAAAAACACATTCAAAAAAATCAAAGATCAGGACAACAGCAAGCATAAAGGACCTGTGGTCCAGGGCATTCGACCACTGGATGAGTTTTGAAGTGCTCCATAAAGTAGAATCCTGAACTGAACTTCTTGACCTTTGAACTTCAACCACATCTCATCAACCCTGACCTTCACACTTTATCCATTTCATACCTAATTGCAGACTTTTGAAACATAATCAGCCTCTCAAGTCTCCCAATATACAACCTATCGTGAACTTTGACCTTTATCTTTCACCATTTCACCTTTATCTGTATGTCATACCTCATCAAAAGCTTTGTAAACATATTCTTCGCTCACTATTGAACTTTGAACTTTATCCACATCTCATTAGCTTTGACCTCTGCCCTTAATCTATCACATATAATACATCATTACA
>JXSR01S005166.1:2459-13434 GCA_000969725.1 Ophiothrix spiculata
AGGGGTGTTGCCGCTGGAAAATGTGAAGTACCACCCATGTATATACCAATTTTCAAGAAAAAGGGATGTATATACCAATTTTCAAGAAAAAGGGACCTATCCAAAACTGAATTTAAAAAACAACTTGGAGCCCTGTAAAAGATAAGCTTTCTTTAGCTTACTTGTACCAAGTACCGGTACCAAGTTGGGTTTCTTTGGCAAAAGCGTAAACAAGGTGATCCATATACCAAATGCCCAAATTTTGAGTAAAATTTATATAAAAATTTCTGCCAAAATTTACACTAATTTGGCACAAATTTAGGCTGATTTTTGTTTGAAATTTAGGAAAACTTTGTGCCATTTTGGTGCAAATTTTAGAAAATTTTGAAAAACAGACCCATCAAAATATCACATTTTGCGAAGAAAAAGGACCCATTGGCATACCAGACATTGTGATTTTTCTGCCCAAGTTTGTGGCACATCCCCGTATAATCACTTCTGAACTAAGTTTTCCTCTCGGGGATTTGTGATGATGTGCACTGACGTAATTAATATTCAAGAAGCTCCTATATCCAAATGCATATTATAAGTCATTACGAACGGAACGAGCGAAGTAGATAAATCAATGGTGTTGAAAGTGCAGATCCATGGTGTATCCAACCCAAAAATTTGATTGTTCTTACCAAATTCAGTAATTCTTTGCGGGATATTTTATTTGAGATATTCTCGGGAGAAAATACCTGTGTGCCAATTGCCAAAAGTATGGAATTGACAGGCAACGTCAACAGGCCGGTTGCATCATATATTTACTTGCAACATAGAATTTAATTAATTTGGCACTTTGTTCTGTTTTTGATTTTTTTTAAAGGCCAATATTAACATCATGTAAATATATGAGAGGTACATATAGAATTCTTTTCTTTATATGTAGAATAGCACTCAGGACTTCTGTCACACATGAAAAAAAAATCTCTAAAAAAAATATTAACGCATCTCGCATTAGTTTTTCAAGATTAGGAGAGCTTTGAGACAAACAATTAATTTTAAATGGCCTTATAAAGCCAAACCTACATTAACAACTATGGCAATGAGATTGTATGGTACCCCTGATCTTCAAAAGAAACATGATTGGGTTTAAGGAAAGGAATTGGTCAGAGTGGCTATCTCTCTTTCAAACAACTGGCCACTCTCCAATGTATCAATGCTATGAGGGGATCACTACACTTGAGTCACAATTACTTTTTTATTTTCCCAGCATTAAAGAATGTTGGATTTTATTTCAACCACAAGCCATCTCCTTGTACAGGAGTGTACCATTGTCGATTCAATATCAAGTAACGTAAGTGTGTTGCATTGTACATAAATTAACGAAACGCAATGTACGTTATGTTTTCGAGACTCGAGTATGCAAGGGCACTAGTAGAAAACTGTAGAAATGGTAACAATATCAATTGTTATTCTGCTTAGGCCAGTTAAAATTAATTGTTTGTCTCAAAGCTCACACGCGCAATAGTTACTTTTTCAAAAAAAAAAACTGTAGAAAAAATATACGAAAACTATAGCAACTTGATTTATATTTTGAAAAGAGTTTATGAAAAAAAAGTTATGTCCAACTGGATTTATTAAAATATGTTGTCTATAAACTTTCAGGAAGATATGTGTTTGTAAAAGGAATTTAAAAAAGTGTTTCATAACAAATCAACATCTCAATCTACATCAAATAAGTCTGCCGTTGTTGATTTGTGAAGAACCACAATTTGTTATTGTATGAATTGTATGAGTTTCTTAAAGGTGCAATTCATGTTTCTGATGTGATGAAACCCCCACCTCTTTTCTAGCTAAGGGATGGCTTCAAAACTGGGCGGTTGCCATTGTTTTGGACAAAAACAACTGCCAAGAACCAACGGTTCTGGGCGGTCAACCACGGGTTGAGTTTAGAAACGGTCCCTAAATAAAAAGAAGAGTACAACATTTATGTATTCGCAAAATATCACTTGATTACAACCATTCGTTTTCAAGTTACAAACTTTTTCACCATTTTAGAAATTTCAATAGTCTGCTGTGTTGTAATTACTGTCGTGGCCCCGACAATAATTAGAAAATCTCAAATTTTTTCACTTTTCTCAAAAATGCAAGCACATTTGAAAGAATGGTTTTGGGGATTGTAACATGCACCAGTCAAGGATTCAATCTAGCTAGAAAATTCAATTTTGATAGAGGTGACCTTGAGGATGAAAAGTGGATCATTCACACACAAAGATTGTAAGGCAATTATTTACATCATTTAAAATATATTTTTACTGAAACTGAGAAATTTGTATATCTTTATATATTTTTACTGAATTTTTACTACAGGAGCAGCATGTATTTCAGCAATATAACTCCAAACTCTGGGAGTGTGCTCCAGATGGACTGAGGTGAGCTTGCTTGCATGATGTCTTCATATTCGCAACTGTTATGTTTAAGGGGTTTTCTCAGATATGTAGTTGCTTTTGATTGCGGGATAACGTTTTTTTTTCATAAATAATAAAAATTCCAAAAATGTTTGCATCCGTTTTCCGTGCGCAAATTTCAGTACTCACTGAACGCATGCTTTACTAACGCGTCTAGTTATTATGTGCGACATCACCGCGTAATATATATGTGGGAAATTATGGAGACAGATGTGCAATCAAAGTAATCAAATTTTATTGAAAAATTTCCGTTTTTGTCATTTTTCTTGAAAACTTGCACCGTAAACCTATTTTTTATTTCAGTATTTTGAAGTGCGCAAAAACACTTTTAACATATGTAAAAATTACAAAAATCAATGAAGAATTTACTATTTCATTTGTTTAGCTTTCCCTATACTTTGTGTGGTAAATCAAGTGAATTTTGGGGAAAATATGTACTTTTTGAAATGTCTGTATCTGAAAAACGAGCACAGTGACCTATTTATTTTATTTTAAATTCGTTATCAGCACAAGTTGAAATTTTAAAGAAAATCAATGGAGATTTTGCATCTGTGAGAAAACA
Organism: Ophiothrix spiculata; assembly: GCA_000969725.1. Taxonomy (NCBI): domain Eukaryota; kingdom Metazoa; phylum Echinodermata; class Ophiuroidea; order Amphilepidida; family Ophiotrichidae; genus Ophiothrix; species Ophiothrix spiculata. Next base: position 5,454 of record JXSR01S005166.1, read on the forward strand.
CTTTAATAAAATCCAATTTATTTTATTCAAAAGATCATTCTTTTGGTGTATATATGCTAAAAAGTGTAAACTTGGTTCTTTGAATCGGGATGATAGTAACACCATTTGCCATGGGACATAAAAAATGTGTGTACCTTACATTAATCATAAAGCCTAGTTTTAGTGAAATAAAATTTAAATGCACCAAAGTAGAAAAGTGAGCATGGTTGGCTGATTCAATTCTTTTCTAAATTGGCTATTCGAAAATATACAAGGGATATCAAAAAGTTTTAAAGATTACCAAGAAGAAATACAGCCAGGAACATAATTTTATTATGTGACCATTAAGCCAACTTTACATACTATAGTAGCCACTGTGCAAAGTAACACATTTCTCCAACTTCCACAGACCGGTTTTGTAAGAGGTCCTCTTTTAGCCAACAATAAAATCCATATTGTATTTTGCTAAAATTAACATTTTCAGGTCAGCCATGCTTTATTACATCATTATGAAATCATTTTTTTGACCGATTTCCATAATTATGGTATCGATGGAAAGAGGAGATTATAATCTATACTATGGTATCGAACATCTAAACTTTGGCCATGTCGTCATAGAATTACTGAGCTGCAAACCTTCAAATGCAGGGATTTAATCACACCACGTATCTGTAATTTCTCCATGCAGTTTATTTGGTTAGTGGAGGCAGGTTGTTGATATCTATCGACACCTGTATGGAAAGTATAAATGCCATTGATATTATTTTTGTACAATAACATACGCACAAGGACGAATGTGACCATCCTTACAAAAGTTCACCTTTATAGATCTTTCCTTCTTGGTGAACTTTAAAACTTTTTATACCCCCTCTTATTTTATACTTTTTACTAGGCTTTTCAATTATATATTTTCTATTTGATGGATAGTGTACCAATGAAAGCACACAATTCAATTTAAAGGGTAAATTTGTTGCCCCCTGTTTGTTTTTAGATGTGTAGGTTCCAATCACATTCTCATCTGGAACCGGAAGTAGTTTATTTTTTGATGCCAAATGAAAGCCCATATTTTGTAAATCCAAAGTTTTACCTCAAAATTCTTTATAGTTTTGGAAAATGTAAAATTATGTGGTATCTATTTTCCATTTCTTTGTATTTACATAACAGCATCATCTCCAGGGTTGCATACTTTCATTTGCCTCTCAAGAGAAAACAAGACAAAAGCTAAGATTAAAACCTTACACAATCCATTTCAGAGGTCAAGGTTGATCAGTTAAAAGCATATCATAACATGCTAAAATAGGATCCTACACCTTTAAGAAATTCAAAATAATATCTAGGGTCTGGTGTCATTTTTCATGGAAAGGCAACAGACTTTAGGTATTTGCTTCATATAACCAGTGTTTACGCTAAGGCCGTATGGTGCGCTTACATGCCTTCGTATGGCCCTGGTGTGAGAAAGATATTTTTCTACCTTTATTGAGCAAATTTTCAGCCACAGCTCATGATTTTGGTGCAAGCACCTCTTAAACTTTGTCAAACTTGCTCGAATTGGCGCAAGCTCAAAAATCTTAGCGGAAACACTGCATATAACTGATATTATTCAACAATAAAAGAGCTTTGATCTAGTGAATCAGATAAAGCAACAACAATAAGTTGGGCGGTTTTATCAACAGCAATTGTTGTATTTCTTGTTGTGTTTTTTCAGTGCATTGGACTTGATTCAGTTTGTGGATCAACATCACCAACAACATAGATCAACCACAAACCAAGACGTCTTTTGCAAACCACAAGATGACCTTCAATTAGGTCAGGTCAAGGGTCAACTGCTTATGATGTTGAGTCACGAGAAGGACTCAAAATTTTCAGCAGATGAATAGACTCACAACTCTTGGATATTGTTTATATCTTTATACTTATACTTACATAACTCTTCCACTGTAAACAACAGGATGGCATAATAAATAAATATTGGGGATTTATAGTGCGCCATGCTTTCCAGATTTGTAATTCCACTCAGCCTCTGCACACTTTACAGGTGTTCGCTGACCACTGTGGCCCAAGTAAGCTCCATTCCACACCAAGCATCATTTCAGGTTCTGCGACAACCTCTAGGGGCGCTGAACCTTGATCAGCCCACATACGCACCATCGCTGCCCGGATCAGCTCCCCAAGTTTCGTATGGGTTTCCACGAGACAATTAGCAGTTAGTTCCTTGTCCAAGGGAATTTCAAGCACACTCAACTTTTGGCACCGGCGGGGGTTCGAACTCGGGACCTTCTGTACCGCAAGCGAGCGCGTTACCGATTGAGCTAACTTGGCACTCATGCAGTTTAGGCTAGGTCAATGGTCAACTGCTTATATGATTTAAAAGTCATGAGAATTATGAATGTTATTGGTAGGGGTAGGCACGAATGTTTGAAATCTCAACATATCTATTGACCTTATTCAACAGTTTCTAAATAACCGAGGTCATGCCAATTAATGGCATAGCACATGTAATACTTGAACCCAGAAAATAATGGCCATCAATATGCTGTATACAGGACGTAAATCGTTTGGATTAGAAAAACTATTGTTTCAACCTTTTTAGCTGGTTATCAATGTTATTTACAGACTATTTACTACATGATGGACAGTTCAAATCCCGAATTAAAATACCAGAAAAAGCAAAATTACGAGACATTTGTGGTATTTGGGCATTATGTAAAACGCCAGCCAAACACCTCTAAAAAACAACATTTTCAGCTTACATTAGGGTATAATGACATCATAAAAGGGGCGTGGAAGTGTAACCAATCACAGGGCGAACAGCTGTCACTCATTCATTATAATTAGATCAATATTGATCGGGTAATTGAAACTGCGGGGGTTTGTTTTGTCGCTATTGGAACAATGTACTTCAAATGAGCGTGTAGGATGTCTCCCCCAATTCTACATACTGCCAAGGTCTTGGATTGCTCTTCTGTGACATAACATAGAATGAGTTGAAATTATTTTGAGATACCCTGTATGTCAGAAAAAAGCAGTCACATGGAGAACCTACTTGTTAGGGCCAAAACATTTGGTCTCAACTCGGTGTTGAAGTTATTTTATTTGGAGTCCCTCGTCATTTTGACGTCACGACCAAATGTTTGGTAGCGAAAATTTTGTTTGGAGGCTGACTATGTTTTGGCCCTTACTTATTTCATGGGTTTCAACCAATTCACATTATATTATGGAGACAAATCTAAATAAGTAACTTGTAGGTTTCAATATGAGACCCGGGGGGGGGGGTAGGTACTTACATTGAAGGACGGTACGAGTATGTGCCGCCCTCAAGACCCCCTTTTCAAGCCTCCTCTTCTGCTCCCAAAGATGCTCTTTTCAAGATTACTTCAGTTCCTAAGACCCCATTTTCAAAGAAAATGACTCAAAAGTGTGTTTTATTATATTTTTAATCTAATTCTGAGAAATTTTCAGCTCAAATAGTCTCATTTTTAAGGGAAAAAAACAGTTCCCGAGACCAAAAATCTGTTCCGGAAGACCCTATGTTGGAAAATCGCGGATCTCACATACCTACCAACAATTATTTGAGTACCCCCTGGTATGGGACTGACGTTTCCAGACTCATCACATTTCACCATGTGAGGGCAAGAAAGTCATATCTGCAGTAGCTGCCATTTTTCATAAATTTGGTCAGTGGCTCTTGAAATCATGTGAAGAACTATTTCAAGATGGTTCTGACATATGGGAGGGAAATTTTGATTGATTTTTTGCACCCTTAGTGATATGTTAAATAAACATAACATATTGTAGATACTAGGGCTGGTAACGGCAAGGATTTTTATTATCGACAAAGCCTCCACAATCGAACGATCGACACTGTCGACAATAAATGTTCGTTAATGCAGCAAAGATTATTGAAATTATATTAAAATTTTGGTACACTGCTGAATTAATGCTGTGAGAGAATTATAAGAATTTACATTATAATCAATTTAGCAATGTTGCGATGGAATAAGCATGTATAAGAAAGAAAGATCTACTCAATTGAACATTGGTACAAGATGAGATGGGTAAATTTCCTTACAATGTTAAGCTTTGATGTTTTCTTAAGTATTTTATCTTATTCTATTAATTTTTTTATTAATTGTACGCTCTTGTCGACAAACTCGATACACAAAAACGCTTGTTGACAGTGTGAAATTCCTTTTGTTGACAACATTGTTGACAAAACACTTGTCGATACCAGCCTTAGCAGATACGACTTTCTTACACTCACATGACAATTATTTTTTTGTTTCTAAAACTAGGTTCCCACTATAGCAATATTTATATGGCTGTTGCTCTATTGTTGATAAATCACAGTTTTATCACTAGACAGTATCACAAAAATAGATTAAAGATCAACATATCAAACAATAGAGGAAGTCAACCTTTAATTTTCAAGTCACTTTGTCTATGTTATACTTACCTTGCCCTTGCCCTTGCATTTTTGGAAAGAATTTCATAACAAGCCAATACTTGAGACAACACAACATCAAAGCCTGTGCATTGGGGCATGAGATTAGAATTCCTGATTTCTTTTCTCACGAAGTAAGGGCCGCTAAGAGTAAATTGTACAAGTTGGGAGTGGCTATCTTTCTCTTTCTCGTTTTCTTGCTATCTTTTCCATTTTCGGCATCTTTTCCAAGATGCATTGGCCAGCATGCATAGATTAGCCATTTCTGGCTATCCAGGTTGGTACTTTTGTATGAGCTTGGAAGAGACCATGAGTTCATCATGGATCTAATGGCATAAGTCCTTTACGGACCAACTGAGGTAAACAAACAAACAATTTATTGTTTACATCAACCATGAGGGGATGGGGCTGCCCCAAGTCGTGGTCCCAAGCCCTAAGTTTCTTAATGACCACAAGCATGGGTCCTTGCATTGATATATTCTATAAGTGGTATAGTTCGTGCTACATTAATTTTCAAGCTTTTTACAGTGTTCAATTTGCCTAGCGCGAAATAAATGTAGCGCGAAAAGTGGTATATGTATATACCGTTGCACGTTAAGAAAATCACAAGCGTGAAAAATTAAAGCGCGCGAAATGATTCAAAGAAGCTCAAAATTAGCCTTGCCCCAAAATTACTCAGCGTTAAAATATTTGCATTTACAGTTACAGTATACGCATGGTAGATACCAAATTAAAGGGCACTCAATTTTTGTGTGTAGTATCTGCTCATATATGGTCAATTTTCATGAAAGTGGTGCATTTTGAGATTTTTTTTTGTCTTGAAATTTCAATTTTTGGGTCTAAATCATCTGTATAGCCAATGCCTATAACAGGAAAAATAATTTTGTCAACAACACTTCCATGTGGAAACAGGAATCAAAATATAATTTATACACGTGATTGTCATCTAAAAATGCCAATATAAGGAAGAACAAAAGATAGTATATATTTTTCCTGATTGTTTATAATTTAGGTATTGCGTTTTGGACAACGATTTTTGGCAATTTTTGGGTATTTGAAGGCCAATATCTCATACAAAACTAAGTCGAAAGTATGGAAAAATATATGTCCAAATTCAGTTCAACAAACCCTATCAATTCATAAAGGTTTTATTCCAAATAATCATCTTGGTAAAAAAAAATATGGACCAAAGACACGAACAATTGGAAAATGCACTAATTTCATGAAAATTGACCATATATGTGAGTGCCTACCCCACTGATAGATGAACAAATATCTCCAATATTTTCACTTGGTATTTGTTCGTATCTGGTATAGGGTAACATGTGGCTTTCAACTACAAGTAAATACTGAAGGTCGTCAGTCATATTTACTTGTTTTAATAAGGAAAACAAGCATAAGTTCAAACAAATATGTTGAAAATAGAGTGATTATGTACGTGTTGAAAATAACACTTCAGTTTCGTTAATTGTACTTAATGTCTAGAGATACTAAATCTGAAAATATATTTTATTGAAAATACATGCGTTATATTTATTTTAAAGTATCATATTTTAGTTAATTAAAGGTCTGATACCAGTTATAACAAGTGTTTGCAAATGGTCCCCTATGATTCCAAATTTGCCATGATGATGGACGTCTCCGGTGGCTTACTTATATGTTTGCATTATTATTAACTGACCTATATATTTTGTCCATTCATACAGGTTCATGTAGAAGTCAGTCAAGCTTGTAATATGGTCTTATCAAATCTTTAAGGGGGACAATATGTTACTCAATTTCACGTTTTGGAAAGTGTGTTTTGTACCATACCTTTTTAACAAATTGATTACAGTTAATAAAAGTAGGCCTATACATATCCATAAAGGAATTTTCACAAGGAACATGATGGGGATGTTGATGTTTTGACCAAAAATCACATTTTTTGAGAAATCACAAAAAACAAATTTTTGACCATTTTGGCTTCCAAACAAACTAAAAATAACAAATTTTAAAAAATGGTTTCTAAACTTAAAACACCCATTCTGATGTTGCGGGGATTTTTTTCCCTTTCTTTTTGAGCATTTTCAATTTTTTAGAATTTCATGCCAAATAACGTCAAAAAAGGACAAAAAAATGGACAAAAGGGAATTTTTTGATCTTTAACGATTTACCAAAACACTCCCCCCCCCCCCGCAACATCTGAATGAGTGTTTTAAAAGATCCCAGAAGTCATTGTTTATTTTAAATGTTTCTTTTAGCTTGTTTTGAAACCCAAATGGCTAAAAAATAATCAACATCCCCATTTTGTTCCTTGTGATAATTCCTTTCATACTTTTATTAACTTATAGCACTTTGTTAACAAAATAAACTTGCAAAAACGTAAAATTAAGTAGCATATGTTATGACTCGCCCTGAAAAGGGGACTTTGCGACAGAACACTTTTTAAGATATAGGTGAAAATAGGCAGCAAAAAATAAAGAAAATAATAAGAATTTTCAGCAGATTTTCTGTTGTTAAATTTGACCGCCTTGATCAATTTAAACAAGTAAGGTGCCATTTTAAAGCTTAAAAAATGCTGCAACAGATGAAATGAAAAAAAAAATCAAAATTGATAACATCTTCAAAGTCCCCCCTTTCGGGGTGAGCCATCACATATTGTCCCCCCTTAATAAATGCCAAGTTCAGCACACTGACTGGCTCAGCTAACAGTTTTATTATTTGAACACTCATTCAGGGCTGGGTGGGTATAAAACTTGCAAGACCAACACCAGAGACCAACACAGAAATTCAAAATATTTGCTCCCCGGGGGGGGGGGTACTTAGTACAAAAGTGATCACGGGGATGTGCCAGAAAACTTGGGTAGCAAAATCAGGCTGTCTGGTATTCCAATGGGTCCTTTTTCTTTGCAAAATGTGGTATTTTGATGGGTCTTTTTTCCAAAATTTTCTAAAATTTGCGCCAAAATGGCGCAAATTTTGGAAATTTCAAACAAAATTCAAGAAATTTGCGCCAAATTAGAGTAAATTTCAGAGAAAATTTTGATTTTTGCACAACTTTCGACTCAAAATTTGGGGCATTTGGTATATGGATGGGTCCCTTTTTCTTGAAAATTGGTATATGCATGGGTGGTACTTCAAATTTCCCAGCGGCACACCCCTACCAAAACCAAACTTGAGTACCCCCCCTCCCGGATTTATGGGTGCAAAATTTGCAGTATTATATGTAGTGGTTTTTCTGGTGTTTTACACCATTTAGAGGGGTGGATTTGGGTTTTCAGTGTTGATAAAAGTATAGGAGGAGAAAGGTTACTGTACCATTAAATTTCCCATGTTGTGTCCTGTCAGGTGTGTGTGTGTGTGTGAATAACAACAAATAAATACAAGTCATACAGCCCCAGTCTCCAACCAAGTCACCCATGCTAATTAAACAAATGCATTATATGCTTCACAAATACCTAAACATAGAAACCAAGTATGTAGGTGATGTAAATAAAACAAAGGTAACGTAAACAAAACAAAAATTATCTTTTTTCTCTCTATTTTGATTAATCAAGGAAAAAAAATGCCAGGAGTAGGCAG